>OZ025255.1:22954845-23130383 GCA_964019135.1 Arenicola marina
CTCTAGATTAAAAGTCAGGGTAACATTGCTGGATAAAAACCCTGGATCAAAAGTCAGGATACCATTGCTGGATCAAACCCCTGGATCAAAAGTCAGGATACTATTGCTGGATCAAAATTTAGGATACTATTACTGGATCAAAACCCTGGATCAAAGTCTTTTGCTGGATCAAAACCCCGGGTCAAAAGTCAGGATACCATTGCTGGATCAAAACCCTGGATCAAAAGTCAGGGTAACATTGCTGGATCAAAATGTCTGCATGATTTTTCTTGATGAGTTCCTTTTATCTAACCACCGTTTGGTGCATCACAGTCAGCATTAACTTTTCTTGTAACCCGTGTGGATATCAAACAGCCAGCCACACTTCGCGAGGAGCTAATTCAAACCAATTAAATACTTTAACAAAGCGCCTCATGATAACAACGAGTGGCCTGAACTCAAAGGCGGGACGGCAAGCCATTGATTTTATGAAGTGTTAACTTAATTAAAAATTAAATTTCCTTAAATGAGTTGTAAGTGTTTATTCCATTGATCTGACATTGTAAGCCACATTTAGACATTATGATAATTGTATATAATTATATGTAACATATTGATATATGCATGTGTTATTAGCCACCAACAACCAATAGTCCTATATATATATATATACAAATATCGTTGGACAGGTCTATCTGGTGGAGCTACGAACACCGCGGAGAGTGCAGTTCGGAAGGTTGGGGGGGGGGGGGGGGGGGGGCAAGTGGGGGAAGATGGGGGAGGGGAGGGATCGTTTAGGTAGTGTGTTTCCCGGGCCCATGAGGCACTTTATCATGGCCATTGGGTGGGTCAGAGCTGACGAGGGCCTTCAGCGTGGCGAAAGAAAAAACTCATTCCAGTTGGATTGTTCCCAAACCTCAAATGTATTATGCACCCTTACTCGCCACTCCCATCTCTGTCTACACCTCTCCCACTCCCTAGTCATCCATACACACCTTCCATGTATCCTCTCCCACACGCCCCACCCTCTCCCCTACCCCCTCTCCCCTACCCCCACCCTCTCCCCAACCCCCATCCTCTCCCCTACCCCCACCTTCTCCCCTACCCCCATCCTCTCCTCTACCCCCACCTGTCCCCTACCCCCATCCTCCTCCCCTACCCCCACACTCTCCCCCTACCCCCACCCTCTCCCCTTTTCCCCCTCCACCTCCCACCCACCCATTCCCTCTATTCCCCACCCCACCCCCGGCCCCTCCCCCTATTCCCCAACCGCTTGCCCCTCCCCTAACCCTACCCCGGATCCCGGCGGATCACCACCTCGGGTTGACCCCCCCTTCTGGCCCCGTATCAGGGCTCTGTAAGTGACATTCGATTCTCCATTATTAAACTGGACAAGTCTCTGTCTTCTTCGATTTCAATTTTTAATGGTCGGCGCCACCGTAGGGCTGGGCAGATAGGCGATGTCAGGCCTGACAGGGAGGAGTATGCGCTTCGCTGTTATCTCTCCCTCCCTCTGGAGAACTCAAGGCTGGTGACGGCAGCCCATTGGAAAGCAAGGTGATGACACTGCCCCCCTGGTGACCCGAAACCGCCTCCGCCCCCGCCACGCCCCACCCCTCCCCACATCTCACCCGCCCAATTACCTCATACCATACCCCGTCCCACGCTCTACCCTGCCCGCATAACCTCATACCGCCACCCCCCCCCCCCCGACGCCCTCCCTTCCCCTATTGCATCATACCGCTTCATCTCCCTACCCCGCTCTACCCTGCCCTCATTGCCTCATACCGTAGCCCCCCCCCTCCCCTTTCCACGCTCCACCCTCCGCCATTGTCTCATACCGCAGCCTGCCACCCCACCAACCCCTTTTCACGTCCTACCCTCCCCCATTGCCTCATATCCACAGCCCCCCCTTCCACGTGCTACCTTCCCCCATTGCCTTATAACGCAGCCCCCCTCCCCTTTCCACGCTCTACACTCCCCCATTGCCTCATACCACAGCCCCCACCCCCCCTCCACGTCCTACCTTCCCCCATTACCTTATAACGCAGCCCCCCCCCTTTCCACGCTTTACACTCCCCATTGCCTCATACGGCAGCCTGCCACTCCACCAACCCCTTTTCACGTCCTACCCTCCCCCATTGCCTCATACCACAGCCCCCCCCTCCACGTCCTACCTTCCCCCATTACCTTATAACGCAGCCCCCTCCCCTTTCCACGCTCTACACTCCCCCATTGCCTCATACCACAGCCCCCCCCCTCCTCGTCCTACCTTCCCCTATTACCTTATAACGCAGCCCCCCCCCCCTCTCCACGCTCTACACTCCCCCATTGCCTCATACCGCAGCCTGCCACTCCACCAACCCCTTTTCACGTCCTACCCTCCCCCATTGCCTCATACCACAGCCCCCCCCCTTCCACGTCCTACCTTCCCCCATTGCCTTATACGCAGCCCCCCCCACCCGCATTCCACGATCTACACTCCCCCCATTGCCTCATACCACAGCCCCCCCTCCACGTCCTACCTTCCCCCATTACCTTATAACGCAGCCCCCCCCTCCCTTTCCACGCTATACACTCCCCCATTGCCTCATACAGCAGCCTGCCACTCCAACCCCTTTCCACGTCCTACCCTCCCCCATTGCCTCATACCACAGCCCCCCCCCCCCCCTTCCACGTCCTACCTTCCCCCATTGCCTTATAACGCAGCCCCCCCCCACCCGCATTCCACGATCTACACTCCCCCATTGCCTCATACCGCAGCCTGCCACCCCACCAACCCCTTTCCACGTCCTACCTTCCCCCATTGCCTCATACCACAGCCCCACCCCCCCCCTTTCAAGTCCTACCTTCCCCCATTGCCTTATAACGCAGCCCCCCGCCCCCTTTCCACGCCCTATCCTCCCTCATTACCTCATACATACCGCAGCGCCTCCTTTCCACGCCCTACCCTCCCCCTTTGCCTCATACTGCAATCCCCCTTTCCACGCCCTACCCTCCCTTGTAGCCTCATATCAGTTCCTCCACCCAGCCTCTCTCATTTCCTCACTGGCCATCCCCGCCTCCCTCCTTCCCTCACTGGCCATCCCCGCCTCTCTCCTTCCCTCACTGGCCATCCCCGCCTCCCTCCTTCCCTCACTGGCCATCCCCGCCTCCCTTCCTCCCTCACTGGCCATTCCCGCCTCCCTCCTTCCCTCACTGTCCATCCCGCCTCCCTCCCTCCCTCCTTCCCTCACTGGCCATCCCCGCCTCCCTCCTTCCCTCACTGGCCATCCCCGCCTCCCTCCCTCCCTCACTGGCCCTCCTCGCCTCCCTCCCTCCCTCACTGGCCATCCTCGCCTCCCTCCTTCCCTCACTGGCCATCCCCGCCTCCCTCCTTCCCTCACTGGTCATCCCCGCCTCCCTCCTTCCCTCACTGGCCATCTCGCCTCCCTCCCTCCCTCCCTCACTGGCCATCCCCGCCTCCCTCCCTCCCTCACTGGCCATCCCCGCCTCCCTCCCTCCCTCACTGGCCATCCCGCCTCCCTCCCTCCCTCACTGGCCATCCCCGCACCGGCTTCCCTCGGCAAGTCTCTGCTGACCAACCCTATAATGTCAAGTCCTCATTCAATTGCAATCATCACATCAGTCGGTACCTGCCCGGCCCTCCATCGGCAGTAATTCCTACATATCCTAATAACCCCATCCCGTACAGGCTGGGGGCACCCCGACATTTAACCCTTAATTGCCCAGCACCCTCGGACCCGCACCACAAACCTAGTGCCCCACCCCGTCCACCGTCCTCTCCCCGAAACGTGCTCCCCCCACCCCCCAAACCTTCGTAAATATTATCCATGCATCCAACCTCCCCTCGTTCTACGTGACCCACAACTCAACCTCCTCCTCCTCGTCATCACTGAGACTCGTCAGCCACCCTGTCCCTCCCCCAACTCCATCCCACTCCCCCCTCCCCCTCCCACCGCTCCCCATCCCCTTCCCCCTCCAACCGCCCCATCACCTTCCCATCCCTTCCGCCTCCCATCCCCTTCGCATCCCCTCCGCTTCCCAACTCCATCCCCTTCCGCATCCCCTCCCCTTCCCCCTCACACCGCCCCCATCCCCTTCCCATCCCCTTCTCATCCCCTCCCCATCCACTTCCCATCCCCTTCCAGCTGCCCCCCTCCCCTCCCCACTGCGCACCCATCCCCTCCCCACTGCCCCACACATCCCATCTTCGCTGCCCCCCCCCCATCCACTCCTCACTGCACTCCATCCCCTCACTACTGCCCCCCACCCCTTCCCACTGCCTCCCCTCCCCTCCCCACTGCTCACCATTCCTCCCCACCGCCCCCCATCCCATCCGCACTGCCCCACCCCCACCTCCCCTTCCAACTGCCCCCACATCCCCACCCCACTACACCCCCACCCCCTCCCAACGGCCCGCCATCCCCTCACCCCTGCCTCCCTTCCCCCCCGCTATCGGTCGTATATTCCTCACATCAATGGGCGATAAATGACCAATGAATATAGAAGCGTTTAACGCGGCGGGACGGGGGCCATGACGGCATAAAGCCACTGGCTTCACGGCTTGTGGTGTCGCCATGGGGGCCAGTGACTCCCCGGCCCCTGCACCGGCTAGCCAACTCGGGCGAGACGCTCGGCACCCCAAGTGCCTTGAATCCCACTTATGTGCCCCCAACCGCCTCATCCGCCCCACCCCTCCCCACCCTCCCCGCCCTCCCTGCCCCCCCCCCCCACCCGTCCTCGCAGTCCGTCACCCCCTGGCATGGTTACAGTGGTCGTTCTCCCCGGCCCCTCCCCGACGTCCTCGCCGTCCGGCGGCAATCCACCCCCCCCCTGGTGTAGTCCCAGTGGTCGACTCCCCGCTTCTATGTACCACCGCTCCCCCCCCACCCCCGTCGCCCCCATGCTACCCTCACATCTCCTCGCCGCCCGACACCCCAAACACCCCGGCCCCTCCCCCCAAACACCCCGGCCCGTCCCCCCAAACACCCCGCCCTCTCGTCTAGTCTCTCCCAGTGGTGGTCTCCCTGGTGCTTCCTCCGTCGTTATGTGGATGGCCATGCGAGGGCCTCACAGGGAAGACCTCTGATTGTCCCATAAAGGGCACAAGGCCGTCGATTGTTAGTACCCTTCAACAGTGTACAACCCAGAGGCATAGCTGCAGAGTCAAAGTCACCAGCAGTCATAGCCAGTCATAGCCACAGCCAAAACCACAGCCACAGCAACAGCCACAGCAACAGCCCACAGCCACAACCACAGCCACAGTCACAGCACAGCGATAGCCACAGCCACAGCCACAACCACAGCCACAACCAGTCACAGGCACAGCGATAGCCACAGCCCATAGCCACAGCCACAACCACAGCCCACAGCCACAGCCACAACCACAGCCACAGCCCACAGCCACAACCACAGCCCACAGCCACAGCCACAACCACAGCCACAACCACAGTCACAGGCACAGCGATAGCCACAGCCACAGCCACAACCACAGCCACAGCTATAGCCATGGGCACAACCACAGTCACAGGCACAGCCACAGCCACAACCACAGCCACAGCAACAGCCCACAGCCACAGCCCACAGCCACAGCCCACAGCCACAGCAACAGCCCACAGCCACAGCCACAACCACAGCCACAGCTATAGCCATGGCACAACCACAGTCACAGCACAGCGATAGCCACAGCCACAGCCACAACCACAGCCACAGCTATAGCCATGGGCACAACCACAGTCACAGGCACAGCCACAGCCACAGCCACAGCCACAGCAACAGCCCACAGCCACAGCCCACAGCCACAGCCACAGCCCACAGCCACAGCAACAGCCCACAGCCACAGCCACAGCCACAGCCACAGCTATAGCCATGGGCACAACCACAGTCACAGGCACAGCGATAACCACAGCCACAGCCACAACCACAGCCACAGCTATGGCCATGGGCACAACCACAGTCACAGGCACAGCACAGCCACAACCACAGCCACAACCACAGCCACCGCCACAGCCACAGCCACAGCCATAGCCATGGGCACAACCACAGTCACAGGCACATGCGATAGCCACAGCCACAGCCACAACCACAGCCACAGCTATAGCCATGGGCACAACCACAGTCACAGGCACAGCCACAGCCACAGCCACAACCACAGCCACAGCTATAGCCATGGGCACAACCACAGTCACAGGCACAGCGATAGCCACAGCCACAGCCACAACCACAGCCACAGCTATAGCCATGGGCACAACCACAGTCACAGGCACAGCCACAGCCACAGCCACAGCCACAGCAACAGCCCACAGCCACAGCCCACAGCCACAGCCACAGCCCACAGCCACAGCAACAGCCCACAGCCACAGCCACAGCCACAGCCACAGCTATAGCCATGGGCACAACCACAGTCACAGGCACAGCGATAACCACAGCCACAGCCACAACCACAGCCACAGCTATGGCCATGGGCACAACCACAGTCACAGGCACAGCCACAGCCACAACCACAGCCACAACCACAGCCACCGCCACAGCCACAGCCACAGCCATAGCCATGGGCACAACCACAGTCACAGCTATAGCCACAGCCAAAGCCATAGTGTACAAGCAGAGGCATAGCTGCAGTCAACTTCACCAGCAGTCATAGCCGCAGCTGCAACCACCGCCAACACCATAGCCACAGCCACAACCAAGCCATAGTCACAGCCACAGTCACAGCCACATTCACAGCCACAGTCACAGCCCAAACCAGAGCCACAACCAGAGCCAAAGTCACAGCCCAAACCAGAGCCACAACCAGAGCCAAAGTCACAGCCACAACAACAGCCACAGTCACAGTCACAACAGCTACAGTGTCAAAAGCCACATTTAGAAATTTGTCCATCATGACAGTGACTGAATGAATGTTTCATGTGAAGCAATCGTGTCGAGCACCGACACGGCGACATAAGCCAAGACCGAATACAACCTCGTCCCCTCTACACGCTGACCCTCATCTTACGTGTTGTTAAACCCTATTGGTTTGGACCAATTCAGCTTCATGTGCACATGTGTGACCTGAATTAAACACCCATATTTTACTTCCTTTCACTTCACAGTAATGGACAGTTTGAGATGTTTTTGTTGACATGACTTTAGAGTCTCACATGAATTTTTCCTTACGGACAGACCATTTGATATCCAGGAGGTTGAGGGGGCGCGGGGGGGGGGGGGGGAGGGTGGGGGGGGGGAGCGGCTATGGGGTTTTAATTTGTTTCGTTGCGACGAAGGCGAAAATAGATGGCGAGAAATAGATGGTTTTGGGTTTCCGATAAGAGGCAAAGCAACATTAAAATTACTAATTCAGAGCCAGATTCTTTTTTTTACCATAAAAAAAACATAAACCCCCTTCTCCCCTCCCCCCCCCCCCCCGGCCCCCTTTGCCCCCTGGAGATCCAATGGTTCGTTCCTTACATCTATATAACGTCCATATTGTGCAAACCGGAAGCAAGTGCAGACCTTGCCATGACGGAGCAACCGAGGCAGGCGATTAATTTTAAATTAAATACCCATCTTAAATATTTATGAATATATAGCTTTGGTAAATGATGTTGACATAATAGTGTCAGTTGATCGTGAAGCATTGTGGGAAGGAAAGGGGTTGGCCGCGCATACCGCGTTTAATGTTGCGAGCGCCCGCCGCGAGCGCTAGTGGTACGCTGTGAGTACCCGCTGACGTCTGCCGCCAGCCGGAACTTATATACCACTGGGTGATGGGGTGTGGGGAGAGGGGGGGGGGGGAGAGTTAGGGGTCATCGCCATAGCCATGCAATAGGTCACTATCTCGCAAGGGTCTTTCGTCCGGTCTGAGACATGCGTGCACAAATGTGGCCTAAAGCGCCAAACAGCATACGGTCCACGAGTGACGATGTCTTCTGCAGGCTCTGACTCTTCCCCGGTTGTTAACCAGCCCCCCCCCCCCCTCCCACCCCCATTGTCGTTGACCCTGGTTACATCCATGGGTGAATGGATGGGCGGCACACCGCACCAAAGCCCCCCCCCCAGCCACCACACTCAGGGTTAGACCCCCTACAGGAGGGGATAATTCACCCCATTCTATACACACCCCCCCCCCCCTCCCCGGGATGTGTCTTGTTATGCCATCGATAATGTTGTCCCCAGAAGGGTGATGTCGTGCCAGCCATTGGGTTTTTCATCGCAGTGATACCCCGCTGCATGGCATGGCGGGGGCGCCAAACTCCAGCCATCATGGCCACATAACGGGATCAGTGTCCGTGGCAGTCATGCGATTTACGGGCCGTCAATAACATGCAAATACCCCCAGGGCGCGGTCTAGTGGGAGCCGGTTGGGTTGGAGGTGGATGCGGCGGGGGGGGGGGGGTACTTGAAGGGCTGGGGACTTGACGGTGGTGATGGTAAAGTGATGGTGGTAGGGGGGGGGGGGCTGGCGAGAGAAGGATCGGGCATAGGGTGATCTGCTGATGCCACCGCCGGTCTTTACCATGGCATGACATACATACCACAAGACACCACAAAAGGCTATGGCTGTACCATCATATCCTGCCATTCCCTCAAGCTTGTTCAGCACGACTCATGTCTGTTCCACCCATAGCATAGCATAGTCAGTAACCGTAGTCACTCCTCAAGGTACACAAAAACGCGGTAAACATTATGGTAACCTGTATTATATAAACTGCATGCTCTGTCTGATCCTGGCCCATCGATACAGCCCCATAAATACCTCAATATTTACCCTGCTCTACCAGGACACTTCTCGTTATCAATAATTCATACTGCCCCGACTCCGTAAGCAGTCCGACCCCACGCAGCGTGTAGCCGAGGTCCTGTCCTCTATTCAGCACGCCCGTAGTGATAGCCTCATCTTTGCTCAGTTCTTCTCGCAGGTTTCCTCTCACGAACTGAAGGTTTGCTATATGACGCACAACGTATTTTGGTTTAACTATTACATATAATAGTGTTCCATATCGCTTTCGTTCCGTTTTTGTTGTTGTTGTTTCTTCATTCCTTACGCAACAAAAGATACAAATATCGTTGTTCCTAGTATATCGCATCTTTAGGCTAAACTTTAGCGTTCCATATTTTCTTCTTTTGAATAATATACCCCATATTTTGGCAGAACTTTAGCATGCGATTGTGTTGCAGTGATCGTTTGGCAACATGCACCGCCGAGGTTTACATCAATTATAATGTATCATCTTGACGCCGCGGTTAAAAGTGCACCGCGTACTTTAACCATATGTCATATCGACGCTAATGTCAACACCTGGGGTCAGGACAAATAACATTGTGTTATTTAGCCTGAGTGTGGCACTTAACCTCCAAGTGAGTCCATCCCCAAGTGTTGCACTTGGGAGACGATTGGTTACTGGCCCAGTGCAGTCAGCCCCCTCGAAACCTGGCCAGCCCCCTCAAAACCCGACTTGACCACTATTTAACCCGTATGTTTGGTTCAAATCCGGGTTGACGCCTGGACAATTTATCACCGTGTGAATGGGGCATTGTCGGGTTAATGTTGCGAGAAGCTTGATACACAGTGGCACAATCATTTTAGCTCTAAAGAGTAGTCTAAGTATGTATATGTCCCCAGTATAAGCGCATTCCATGGCACTTTGGCAGTGGCGCTGGGCGTTAACCTCTCTTGTTACTTAGTCCAAACGACGCTATGGTGGGCTCCGTTGGGGGCGATACCTTGGGTCAAATTGACATCGAGGGGCTGCAGGGGAACAGCAGAAGCAGATTCGCTCCGTGATCCAGGGTGTGGGTAGCGTTTATCGGCTGGAGGATGGGGAGGAGTTGGGACTTGGGGGGCAAGAGGGCTTATGGGCTTTGTCTAGACAGAGTGACGACGCGGGATAGCTTTCATTACAGCGACGTTAACGGCCAATCACGTCCTTTCCCTGGCGATCCGAGGCATCCATTTTGACCCAACAAGCCCCCAGACTCGCATTGACCACACTTTTCCTCTTCCTCTTAATGGGAATAAAGCTGCCTGGTTATGGAATCCGTACCCGACTCCATGGGGGGTATGAAATCCCGATCTTCTGCAACCTTTTATTGACCCCACATCCCACCACCACCCCCTCACACCCCTCACACCCCCCCCCCCCCACACACACCACCCAACCACCATCACATCCCCACAACACCACCCCCATCTCCACCCCATGCTACCGTCTGTGGAATCATGTAGCCATTCTCAAGGTCGACGTAGGTCATGCGAGTCATCCATGGCTTCCCGTTGGCTTCCCGCTCCCTGATCTGCCATCTCACCAGCTGTCCCAGACTCTCCCTCCCTGCACCGTGCTCCCTCTGTCTATAACACAGTATGGCTTTCGTTTCTGAAGTCCATACGCTCTTCACCTATCCGCTTGCTCACCCCATCCCACTCACCCACCCACCCACCCAGCCACGCCACATGCCGCCACAACCACCACCCCCTTACGCCGCCATCATGCCGTGCCGAATATCTGTCCCCACCTGTCACATTATCTCCCCTTATTGGCACCCCATGCATTTCCGACACACATATATATATATTTACTATTACACATATATATTAATTAAAGTGATACCAAACAGTAACCACAGCCCAACCCCACCCCACCCTTCACCTCTCCATCCATCCATCCATCCATCTAACCACCCCACCCCGCTACCCCACATGCTTGCTTATAGCCACCCCCCTCCCCCACCCATCCCCCACCCACCCACCCCAGGGCGATCGGTCATCCAGCCTGTCCGGGAACCCGTATCGAACACCAACAGCTCCGTCGCCCAGTCGTGAAGGAGCCTCGTGTAATCTCTGACGGATGGCCAGCGCCAGGAAGTTGTTCAATGGCATTTGACTGGAGGAGCGCCCCCTGTCGGCCATGATGTCGGACTCCTCGCCGCTCTCATTAATCATCCCGTAAAGTGACCCCCCGCCAATGACCACGCGGTGACCCTGGGGCAGCTGAGTCCCCCGGGGAGACCAGGCGGTCTTCTAAGCCGGTGAACACAGTGACGCACCGGTCAGCCGCGGACTGGACGTCAGGTTGATCCTTGGTCAAGCAAGGATTCGATGCCGGGCTTCATATGGACTTGGTCATCCCAAGAATCCGATGATTGAGTTGAGACCCTTTGAACTTGGTCATCTAATAAATTCGAGAATTTGATGGACTTGCTCTTGATGTTTGACAATTTCCAAATTGACTTTCTTTTTATATTTTTTAGTCATTCCATAATGGACTTTTTGTACTTTTTGTAGTCATTTCATAATTGACTTTTTAATACTTTATTAGTCGTTCCACAATTGACTCATTTACGAATTGACTTCATTTGACTTATTCAGTACAGAATTGACCAGTTTGAAGTAGGAATTGCAGAATGGACATCCAATTGACTTGGTCATTCCAGAATTGACTGCCTTTGGACTTGGCGAACCCAGCATCCCAAGGAATGCATTGGCTTTCTTTGGACTCGAGCATTCGAGGCCCCCATGATTCTGTTGACTTCCTATGAACATGGTTATCCCAGGAGCCCGATTATTATATTGTTTTTCTAATGACTTGATCAGTCCGAAATTGACACAAAGTCATCAAAGCAAATGTGTTTTTGTAGGTGCCGTAACGTAGCAGGGCACACTGCAGATTCATTGACTAATCAAGACAGTATTACCACAGACCCACACATAAGGGGGCCGGCGCGATAGCCCAGTGGGCTAGAGCGCTCGCATTGAGTGCTCTGGCCACTTGAGAGCCTAACGGCACGTGAATCGGTGGTTCAAGCCATGTTGTGGCCAGGTCTGTGTGGTCGAAGGTAAAGATCCTATGTCTTTCTTCGTAAAGAGTAGGGGTTACCCCCAGAGGCATGGCTCCACTCTCCCTTCCTTCTCCCATTGACGCGATATGACCAAAAGTGGTTAAAGCGTCCCGAATAATCAACCAACCAACCCTCACATCAGTAGACCGCTCATTCCCTTACAAAAATACGACTCGTCAAACCAGTGTTATCACATAATCACGTATATGCATTACACAAATTCCGTGGAACGATTTGTGACAGCATAACCACGGATACCAATATAATGAGCACGCGACACATCCCGAGATAACCTACCGCTTTTCTCCGGAAATGCCGCTGAGAGGCGCTGCAGTATGCGCATCTCCTTGGAGAGCTGCTGTAGGGCGATACAGAGTGACGACAGGCGGCGCTGTCCGTCCTCCGACATGTCAGGGGTCAGTCTGCCAGCAGAGGGTGCGTATCGTTATCAGGGGGTTGTGGTAGAAGATCGGGTGCAGTGCGACCGTCATATGACAAGATCATTATGGGGAAGATGGGAACCTTATGCCGGAGTGTTCAACATATAATGTAATGGATGGTATTTCTGTTTAGGAACGGAGACCATGGATCAGGGATATTACCGAGTGGCGCTCCTCGCTATTACCGAGTGGCGCTCCTCGCTATTACCGAGTGGCGCTCCTCGCTATTACCGAGTGACACTCCTCGCTATTACCGAGTGGCGCTCCTCGCTATTACCGAGTGGCGCTCCTCGCTATTACCGAGTGGCGCTCCTCGCTATTACCGAGTGGCGCTCCTCGCTATTACCGAGTGGCGCTCCTCGCTATTACCGAGTGGCGCTCCTCGCTATTACCGAGTGGCGCTCCTCGCTATTACCGAGTGGCGCTCCTCGCTATTACCGATTGGCGCTCCTCGCTATTACCGAGTGGCGCTCCTCGCTATTACCGAGTGGCGCTCCTCGCTATTACCGAATGGCGCTCCTCGCTATTACCGAATGGCGCTCCTCGCTATTACTGAGTGACATTCCTCGCTATTACCGAGTGACGCTCCTCGCTATTACCGAGTGGCGCTCCTCGCTATTACCGAGTGACATTCCTCGCTATTACCGAGTGGCGCTCCTCGCTATTACCGAGTGGCGCTCCTCGCTATTACCGAGTGGCGCTCCTCGCTATTACCGAGTGGCGCTCCTCGCTATTACCGAATGGGGCTCCTCGCTATTACCGAGTGGCGCTCCTCGCTATTACCGATTGGCGCTCCTCGCTATTACCGAGTGGCGCTCCTCGCTATTACCGAGTGACATTCCTCGCTATTACCGAGTGACGATCCTCGCTATTACCGAGTGACACTCCTCGCTATTACCGAGTGACGCTCCTCGCTATTACCGAGTGGCGCTCCTCGCTATTACCGAGTGGCGATCCTCGCTATTACCGAATGGCGCTCCTCGCTATTACCGAGTGGCGCTCCTCGCTATTACCGAGTGACGCTTCTCGCTATTACCGATTGGCGCTCCTCGCTATTACCGAGTGACGCTCCTCGCTATTACCGAGTGGCGCTCCTCGCTATTACGGAGGGGCGCTCCTGGCTATTACCGAGTGACACTCCTCGCTATTACCGAGTGACGCTCCTCGCTATTACCGAGTGGCGCTCCTCGCTATTACCGAGTGATCTTTATTGATATAATGCAGGGAAAGCATACATCAACTTGGTGTGTATGGTGCATTAATGTATATCATTAAGAATAAATATGCAAGCCGCACTTAACAAAAAATGTAGGCCTCTTATGAATATAGAGGATGATATATATTGGAAAAATATTACCAAGTAGCAAGTATCAGTGGATGTACCCGTTTTTCTTTTGTTCCCCTATCACATAATTTGTCTTTAATAATATATAGATGCCTGCCAACATCCGAGCAATTGTAACAAAAGGAACATGGACAACTTGGATATATGTATATATATATATGCGAGGCGCATCAAAACCCATACCTGTCGCAATCCCCAGGTAACGACGATCGAGTTTCTCGGCAGATATCCATGCAGCGGCGTCGGCACTTGGTGAGTTTCTCCCGCATCTCGCGTGTATCCCTCCGCCCGGCGCCCATGTTCACCACCAGAAACCTCAGACAGGCCAGCTCGCGGTTTAAGTCTGTAATTGTCTGGAATTGGGCATAAAAAAAAAAGACATAAAAAAGGAGGGAAATTATTTTCAATGAAAGAAACGTGGTTCCCAAATGAGCTAAGATGACTGTTTGGTTATCTTTATGGAGAGTAGCGGTCTGTTTGTGATTAGAGAAGCCGCCGAGGATGGCTTAGCCAGGTAATTACTCGTTGTGCAAGCGGTGCGTACGTCGCAATGGCGGATCTGCCTACACCGGACGTTGATCCCTGGGTAACGGTAATAATGCTCAACGCCAGCGTCACTGTGGTGATGAAGCAGCTCATGCTGGAACAGTATTGCGCATCTATGTTATAATGACGTTTCACAATACGGAAAGAAAAGTTGTGTATCCGGCCGCCTTTGTGCCTGCAAGGGCTCAACTGGGCCAAGGAACCTCTCGGGACCGTGAGTGGATGAAGGGTGAATGAATGGCAAGAAACTATAGCAGTACATTTTGTTTGATCATGTTGAGTTTTTTTCTAAGTACGGAAGCTGCATACATTATCGTGCCTTTCCTCGCTATATGCCATCAAACAACAGTAATGTCGATATATCAGTCCCATGGCGGACAAACAAGCTCTCTGACACATTTGATGGTGGCGGCGGCTAGGTTAGAGATCTCAACAGATCTTGAGATGGAACCCTGGCTCATACATCTGCAACACGTCAGCCAAACTAATTCCATTGTTACAGGCGTTATGTTGACCAAACTTGTCTTCAACATCGTCCAATTTCATTTACTTTATTTTTCTTAATAAAATGAATTTCTTTACGCCAAGGACATCAATGTATCATTGAGCACATCCTTATGACATCATTATTTTGCTATAAGTTTTTATTCTAATCTATAAATCAAGAGTAGGCTATGGGGGTCTAACATTGTGACAGGTGTAATAAGTGCTATGTGGGTCTAACATTCTAACAGGAGTAATAAGTGCTATGTGGGTCTAACATTCTGACAGGTGTAATAAGTGCTATGTGGGTCTAACATTCTGACAGGTGTAATAAGTGCTATGGGGGTCTAACATTCTGACAGGTGTATCAAGTGCTATGGTGGTCTAACATTCGGACAGGTGTAATAAGTGCTATGGTGGTCTAACATTCGGACAGGTGTAATAAGTGCTATGGTGGTCTAACATTCGGACAGGTGTAATAAGTGCTATGGGGGACTAACATTCTAACAGGAGTAATAAGTGCTATGGGGGTCTAACATTCTGACAGGTGTATCAAGTGCTATGGTGGTCTAACATTCTGACAGGTGTAATAAGTGCTATGTGGGTCTAACATTCTGACAGGTGTAATAAGTGCTATGGGGGTCTAACATTCTGACAGGTGTATCAAGTGCTATGGTGGTCTAACATTCGGACAGGTGTAATAAGTGCTATGGGGGACTAACATTCTGACAGGTGTAATAAGTGCTATGGGGGACTAACATTCTGACAGGTGTAATAAGTGCTATGTGGGTCTAACATTCTGACAGGTGTAATAAGTGCTATGGGGGACTAACATTCTGACAGGTGTAATAAGTGCTATGTGGGTCTAACATTCGGACAGGTGTAATAAGTGCTATGTGGGTCTAACATTCTGACAGGTGTAATAAGTGCTATGGGGGTCTAACATTCTGACAGGTGTAATAAGTGCTATGGTGGTCTAACATTCGGACAGGTGTAATAAGTGCTATGGTGGTCTAACATTCGGACAGGTGTAATAAGTGCTATGGTGGTCTAACATTCGGACAGGTGTAATAAGTGACATGTTTTAGGTAAGAAAAAAGCACTCGTTGCCCAGAATCCACTGGGCTTCACGTCCTCATGCTTTCTCCTTATCGCCACCTTAACATGTCAGACTGTAACACCGGGAATCCAAACGCCACATATAACGATTCAACATATCAGAAATACGGCGTCATTAGAGAAGGTCAGTTTCACTTGAAAGGTCATCTCACGTCACTGACAAAGGCCAGGGGCGGGAGAGATCGGTGCCCCCGGGATGAGGACCTTGCTGTGGGGTACAAGGCTTAGGTTCTCCGCCCTGCGGGGGACAAACAAGGCGTGTTCTCTCGACTCGCAGCCTTGCCAAGTAGAGCGGCTTCGTCTGACTGGCAGCTCTGCTGGCATAGCCATATGGGCCAGCGTTTGCGCCCTATTGTACGAATGTTTTACCATGTTCTGATGGAATATAATGCATGTCCTTTTATTTCAAAAAGAGTAACGAGTTATCTCTTGGATATGGTATTGTGATTATTCATGCAGGGTAAGCCTCTCATGTCCGTCATGGGGTCGAGGGTAGAGGTTAGGGGGTTACGCGCGAGGACCACCACGGGAGTTATTACAAATGCGTCTTTCATATTCATATTTCGTCCCACTAAATCGTTAACATCTGCCACCTCTGTCAACGGCAAATGTTTTACACGTTTTCCTTCAGTTTTCATCAGCCAGCTCTGTCAGTGACAAATGCTTCACACATCTTCTCTCACCCAGTTTTTATCAGCCAACACTGTCCGTGACAAATTTTTCACATAGCTTCTCTCACAGTTTTCCTCGGCCAACACTGTCAGTGACAAATGTTTCACACAGCTTCTCTCACCCAGTTTATATTGGCCAACCCGTTCGGTGACAAATGCTACACGACGTTGGGAGACGGAAAGGAAGATAGATGGGAGAAGGAGAGGTAGAGCGGGGGAGAGGGAGAGGGAGAGAGGGACAGAGGGAGGGAAGGTGACGGAGAGGCAGAAGGAAGAGTGATGCTTTTGAGAAAGCTTGCGAGACGCGAGTTAATTTCTTGCTTCTGTTACCAAAAAAATCTGTGACTCTTGTCGACATCTGCCTCGACCGATTACAACGTTGCATCTCCACTGAGGCTGCGCAAGCATGCCAGATTGCCCATCTCTTGCCAGCGGGAATTCTAAAGCGCCGTGCTTCATTAACCCCACACGGACGCCTCGGAGACGCATCTTAATGGGTCCGAGATCACTATGAAGCGTCTTCGCTGGGTCATCGTGCGACTCTCCAAAGCCCATCGTTAACAATTTTTATGCCAAATTGAGGAACCGTAGCCTTTCAATGTCCGAGATTAACGGGCGACGCTATATAATGCTATATAATGCCTTGGCGAGAAGTTGTCCATGTTTTTTTTTGGCCTCACGACGTGTATATGCCGTTGGTGCTGTGAATTGGGAAACCTACAACCTACTTTCGCTATGTATAAAGATTTGTCCCTTCCCAATCACTCGTCCTGGATCATATAGGACCTAGTAGTTATCCGCACGGGTGGTGACATCACGGGGGCCCCACATTGCGCAAAAACAGTCTTTAACATTCATTCAGTCATGTAAACAATGTTTTCTAACACGATATGACAATACTACCTATTGTATATTCATTTCTGCAAGGAACATTTAATGATATAACAACACTTTTTACCCAAGTGTCAGTCCAGTAAAAGTGGTCTTCATATGTCATCATATAATAACGAGGGATAAACAAGTTCAGTCCCGAAATCACATGGTCGACATGAGCTTTTCAACCAGGCGTTTCTGTATTTAATAACGTGAACACACCTCGAATCTTAATTCTGGCTCTAGTAAATTCTTGACTTGAGTTGAATTGTTCTGCCGGAGATATCCATATCAGATTACCATTCTTGTTGGGAAGTGTCTCTTAACCTTAGCCATAGCACAAACCACTGCCGTAATGTGCATTACCTCATTCCCACTAATTAAAGATTATACCTTATTACAGATGCACCGCGTCTATTGGTTCTCATTTGGTTATGGAGTGCCGTGACCATCATAATCGTAATCGTTATTAATAAGGGCAACTCAACATAAACCAACCTCCCTGAACCTCGTGGGGGGTCTGCCACAAGGGGGTCTGGCAATCAGGACACATGTAAATGCCCTCCCCCCCCTCCCCCCCCCACGTCATTGGCACCTCGCACTACCCATTCGTTGGGGATGCGCATAGCATATTAATATTGTAGCTACCTCCTCACGGCGTGACGGCATCATATCTCTCACTACAAAGATAATGGCAGGCGCAAAAAAAGGGCATGGCCTCATAGCACCGATATATTTATATATATATATATTTATAGATGTATGCGTGTAAGCATACTTAACGAATATCAATATAAGGTGTTTGCCATGTTGGTCTCGTTCGTCACACGCGATGCATGTGATAACATATAGAAATGATGAATACCTGCGTATCTTGTGCATACACGCGGGCAGCATATATATGTTAGGATATGATATGTGGGGTGAAAAGCGTCAATTGCTGACTGCACCTTGGACATCCATGCAGAAGAGCCATCAGTTGATGGTTTCCATGGCACCAGTGTACTGTACACCGTTAATCAGACGGCGAGTGGCCCCCCACCCCCCATCGCCCACCCCACTCGACCTCACTCCCACATCCACCCCAACCCCAATCCCCACAACCCACAGCCACCCGAACCCCCACTTCCACCCCCACTTCCATACTCACCCCACATCGCACAACTCCACCGCAATCCCAATCCCTCCTCCACTCCCACCCCACCGCAATCCTTCCCCCCCCCCCACTCCAACTCCACCGCAATCCCCCCCCCACCACTCCCACGCAACCGCGATCCCTCCCCCACCCACCCCCCCACCCCCCATCCCCTTCCTACGTCCCGTACAACACACACATCCACTACGTCCGGGTCTAAGGTCTTTATTACCACCCCTCAATCCACCACTCCCAGTGGGGCAGTAAATACAAAGGTTACAAAAACAACATGGGGTATTAAAGGACAAACCAGGGAAACCCGTCCGCTCCGCGTAAACTCCACCCGCCCCCCCACCCCCGTCCCCATCCCCCTCCCCACCCCACAGGCTACCTACGTCCTGCATATCAAAACTTGTTTAGACAGGCGTCCCATCCCAGACAAGAAGATGTCGAGCTGCGATATCCACTCCCAATTTGGCCCTGTTTTCACAATACTGCAGCTTTTCCATCTTGTTGCTACGTTTGGCTTCACTGCGGCCTGAACGCCGAGCACGACGAGTGAGGATCGAATTAAATGAACTGGCGTTCCTCCAGTCTTGCTGTCCGAGATTTATCGCCCTGTCTCTTCGCATTTTGCCTGTAAAGGGGTGAGGGGAATACCAACTTTTTTTGGCTGATTGTATGATGAGTGGCAAATCTTACAGCAGGGGGCGCCTAGTTTGTTTCCTTGTCTCCAGGAGACCAAGTCACGTGATTCGCCCACGCAGTCCCCTCGGCTCCGTGTGTCTGTTCCTTCCCCGTAATATCTCGGGGATCTCCCGCAATTTAAACCTGTCTGTTGGACGACAATTTGGGTTGTGGTTTTTACAGATTTCTTTCTCTCGTCCACACGGCATCGGACAAAAGTGAGGCGGATGGCCCACCCTCCTTGGCTTTCGGTAAAACCCTTACCAACGAACAAGATTCATTTAAACACGGAAGTTTGCTTTTGGCCTTTTCGCCTTCTTCGAACCCTGATTTTAGGGATAGATGAATAGGTTGGCATACGGTAAAAAATATAAAAGACGTCAGGTCGGCCATCTTGGAAAAGCTCGTCGGAGCCTTTTTCTGATGGAGTCTCACTTAACTCGCATATAAATTCATTGAAAGCTCGTTTATTATGCATATATACAATTTGCAAATGTCGCCACGAGGTGTCCCTCAAATGCGAAGAAGATTATTATGTCGAGTGACATGTTATAGGTTTCACTCTTTCATTGCCTAATATTGGGTTATTCATACAGTTCCCAAAATATGCAATTTGCATGTGAAACAAAGATATTGTCTCGAGGTGGTTCCGCGAGACTTGGGATGGCAAATCATAGTCATTACGCTTGACTCGGGATTACTGGGTAAACCCAACGACACCTTGTCTGTCAATGTTACTGTGCGGCCGCCATATTGATTGTGGTCGGTAAGCCTCGGAGCTGTGGCTATATGTTTTTAGAATAAGGGGTGCAGGTCAACGACGTGGCCTAGACTACCTTTCAATAAATGACGGCCGGTGGGAGGGGGAGGAGGTGGCACCAATTATTCGCGTTATTTTGCGACAATGCTTACCCCTCCACCCTCTGGGACTGCCGCCTCTCCCGTCCTTCCTAGGCGCCTGTGAGTCGCTATATATATCTATACCTCCGGGGATGGCAACAGCATTGCTCCCAATCTGGACCACGTGTTCTTCTTAATCTAAATTCGTTGCGAAGCGGGAACCCAAGATATTTAACATGTTTTCACAAATACATGCATGTTTCTAGACGCAAGGCATAAAAAAAGAAAAATAACACACATTTTTGTGGCTATTCGCAGTTTTTCTTTCCAGAAGTGCGAGGAACTATCTGGTGGGGATTCTTGAAGCAATTACGGAATAATTTCTCTACCCCTAGAGATGCAGGTTTCGTGTTTGCCTTAGCCAACAGGGGCGGCCTTGAGACAGCGCTCGGCGAATACATCATAGCGGGGTGTCCTAGATTGCGTTTTTGGCAACAGCGATGAAAGATGCATGGAGTAACCTACGTTAAGCCGCACGCCAGCTATCAACGACCCAAATGGATTTGCTCGTGCCCCAGACGAGCCAAACTTTCCAAAATCCTGCATGGACGCCATCTTGTCTGAGCGTGTTCTTATGAGCAAAGCTGTTATCATTCAGCTGGTTGCGTCGTTCATCAATTACAAGATTTGTGTTCGCATTCGCACATAATGTTCTCATCACATCGCTGCCATGTATAAGTGACCTCATCCCTAGCGACCATTCGTCACTTGATTCTGGCATGGTTCACTAGAGGGAGGCACTGTCAGTTTACTTGACCTTAAAGTGAGTTCACTTGTCCTAAAAGCACATTAAATTAGATCGATGCAATAAACATGTATCCTCCATGGTATACAGCCTTGTTAATGGAAGGAATAAATGACTTGGTATGTTATGCCGCTGCGCTGTGGGCACACATGGGATAAACTGGGCCAAGGAACCTCCCGGGCGATGAAGGATGAACGGCTGAATCATGCTCCAGATTCGGTGCCTCGGTCCGGATTGAAACCCAGGACCTATTGATTTGCGGTCTAAGCGCTAACCAATACACCAGAGAGGCCCCCGTCCATGTTAATGGTCATTCTATACAGTTAAATGACGCCTAAGCAGGTGTTATCGGCTTCTGGAACTACGCCCACTGCGCTATTACAACGATATCGTGATAGAAAAGTATTTAATCATGAGCTATCTACCACAGCAGACCGGTTAAATGATCTCATCCTAATATGAATTTATCTGCGTCAAGTCGATGTTCATTATCATATGATGCATGCCCAACAAAATGGACCGCCTTTAAGCGCAACGTGCTCTTTCCAAAAGATTAGTTTCCAGCTAGTTAATTGACGTTGAACTTCATCAGTCACACTGCACTACACCTTTTTCCACGCACATAGCCCCCAACTCTCGTAAATTGGGTCATGTGACTCGATCTCTCGATTGATTAGATACATTATATGGAGTAACAGATATGGCCGGCACCTTGTGAATAGCGTGGCGGAGGGCTTGTTTTATTATGCTCTTTTGCCGCTTCTAAACAAATATGCTCCATCGAAAATGGAAATGAATAGGAAAATTGGGGGAAAAAAGTCCGTCCTTCGGTCGTGCCGTTGGATAATAATGGAAGAATGTATGAATGTCAAAGGACTATTTGTTATTCAGGGGCTAATCGATCGAGGACGCACAGTGGAAAAAACGCCGAGATTTAATCGCCCGTCGTTAGCTCGTGGATGAGCCAAAGGGGGGCGGGTATATAAGGCCAACAAATTACAACAGTATCCATGTCCCACCCCCACCCCCCCACCTCTTATACCATGCAACCTCATACGACAACTCCTTCACCCATACTCACCTCATCCTCGTCCCACTACCCTCACCTCATCCTCGTCCCACTACCCTCACCTCATCCTCGTCCCACTACCCTCACCTCATCCTCGTCCCACCACCCTCACCTCATCCTTGTCCTACCACCCTCACCTCATCCTCCTCCCACCACCCTCACCTCATCCTCGTCCCACCACCCTCACCTCATCCTCGTCCTACCACCCTCACCTCATCCTCGTCCCACCACCCTCACCTCATCCTCGTCCTACCACCCTCACCTCATTCTCGTCCTACCACCCTCACCTCATCCTTGTCCCACCACCCTCACCTCATCCTCGTCCTACCACCCTCACCTCATCCTCGTCCCACCACCCTCACCTCATCCTCGTCCCACCACCCTCACCTCATCCTCCTCCCACCACCCTCACCTCATCCCCGTTCCACCACCCTAACCTCCGCCCGCACACACACACACGCCACCAACCCTTTTCCCTTGTTCCATCACCCTCAGTTCCAACACCCCTCCCCCCCTATTCCCATTTCCCATCCACGCACAGTTCCACACGCAGTACGTAGGCAATGGCTGGAACCAATATAAACCAGCACATTAGCCAGTGATCAGCCAGTTTATGGCGGGACGCAATGGTTGGTGAGACCTCCATGTGAACAGACCCCAGGGTGACATCTGCCAGTAAACCAGCATCACCTGGCCACAGTTGTCTCGTTCCATTCCGCCACGGAGTCATCACGGATAAGTTGTTTCCAGCCGCTCCGGTCAGGTGGCCAGAGTGCTCGCATTGAGTGCTCTGGCCACTTGAGAGTCTAACGGCACGTGGATCGATGGTTCGAGCCCCGCTGTGGCCATGTCTGTGTGGTCGCAGGATACAGGTCCCATGTCCTTCTTCGTAGGGGGTAGGGGGGGAGTAGGGGGTTACCCCCAGGGACATGGCTCCACTCTCCCTTCCTTCTCCCATTGACGCGATATGACCAAAAGTGGTTAAAACATCCTGAATATACAACCAACCAACCAAACAGCCAACCATGACCAAGTTTAATGGCCTGACTAGAAGCAGCCACCAAGTGGGAAAATATCACCCGCAGATATTCGATGCTTTAAAAACATGGAGACAAATCGATGCCCAAACAAAAACATATCCGGTGCAGTCAACCAATGGAGGGGGCGATGTCCGCAATTTGCCCTCGCAATTGAAACAAATGGCAAAGCAAATGGCACGGATTGTTTTAGGGGCATATCGACTATCGTGTTCGGCGGAAAGGTGAGGCGACACCAGCTTGCAGCATTGGTATCATTGATAACGCTGAATATTTCATAATTGAGAAATGTTTAAACATTCATAATTCAATTTGCACTCTGTGTCAATGTTATTCTGGAGCAATGATATCACACAAAAAAACGTTGTTTAATACATTATTCACGTCACTAATGATCCTCAGCAAGATTACTTGCCCTATTCGACATCTGTGGAAACTATATCCGTCACGAACCGTATCACACATTGAATTATCTATGATGCAATTTCAAACGAATATCAAACAGCTCTAAACCGATGCAAAACCTACCAAAATAAAGTAGAACAAAAACCAATCGGCTTAATAGCCACGCGTTGCCATAGTTACATTGCGTAGAACAATGAAACATAAAGTCATACAAAAAGATTACTCTGGTTATTAATTGTAAAGGCTCGGCTGGCTGCACGTGCCATATTTCTGGTAGTTTTATATATATATCTATTGAACCCAGGAAGATCTGAAAACATGCTTTCGGACATGCTTCTTGCACTGCAGTCAAATACAATTAACAGAGATGCAAAATTGACATAATTTAGTTGGTAATGAAGCCTACCTCGAATTTCGTGGAACATATCGTTATATAAAGCTAACAAAATGACAGCAATGTACGAATTTGTATGACGAAGCAGCACACAGATAAGGTTGGCCCAGACCAGTTGCACCATTATTGCAGCGAATTATATTCATTAACTACTTAGGGGCCGGGCCGATAGCTCAGGTGACCAGAGCACTCGCCAGAGTGCTCTGGTCACATGAGAGCCTAACGGCACGTGGATCGATGGTTCGAGACCCGCTGTGGCCATGTCTGTGTGGTCGCAGGATAAAGATCCCACGCAAAGAGTAGGGGGGACATGGCTCCACTCTCCCTTCCTTCTCCCATTGACGCGATATGACCAAAAGTGGTTAAAGCGTCCGGAATATACAACCAACCAATCATTAAAGCAATATACTTACATGCGCCAACTTAGATTTTTTACATTTTAGAGTCAAGACTAAAAGTATCTCAACATTTATGATGCATATGTTTTATATCTCTTAAGTCGGTAAAACAAATATTTCAACATGAAACTGCTCGGTTTGTTTATATCGCGCGCGGACGTGATAGCGAGCCGCGGTCGACATCACACACAAAATAGCGAACTGCGAACAGGAATAGGAAGCAGGAATATAAAGCCGGCCACCAACTTCTGCTCCGTAGACCAAAATGCTGCTCCCCGGATAGCCCGCAGGCTTTCAGGATTTAAATTCAAGACAGAATGTACTTATTTGACATGGAGAAGAGGTTAGTAATACAGCAAATTACGGAATAATATTGCTTTAACTACTTACTTTTTTCCATTTAACACAATTTAAATGTTTCTCAGTCTGGAAATCTATCTTTGAACAGCCCTAGTATCAACCAAGCAATCACCACTGGAGAGGTCGCAGCGGTGTGGGAGATGGTTCTGCGCGCAACCTACAACAAGCTCTAACGCAGTATATGATGTCCTTTTGGACACGGACCGAATGTCACAAACTAGTCAGTTCCCCGAAGGTGCTTCTATATATTCTGACGAGTCTATATTTCCTGTTCCAGGACGGATGCTGCCATAGCCGTCATCGCGAAACGTCGCAACCCAAGAAGATGACATTCTCCGTGTCGCCAAACGACAATGCTTAAACGACGCCCGCTTGCGGTAGATACATCCCCCTCTTCCCGTTATGGCCGACCGTTTGTGCCCGCTTTGTATGGTGCCCCAGGTTAACTATGTCTTCCCTAGCAGTCGGCCTGCCCACATGTTGTATGGAGGCCGCGATGTATTCATCTTGTCGGCGGTTGGGAGGATTTATTACCCCGATTCTCATATAAAATTTCATAGGCGGAAAATCACCGGGGTCTTTAAATCACCTCCGGGCCCACCCCGAAGGATGTTAAATCTGACATCGATGAACTAAGAATAGAATAGATTCGATGCCTCAGCATTCTCCAGTCAATCGCGTCTGGGCGACATGGACGCACTGACAGCTGTGGGCAGAGAGAGAGAGAGCAACGGGGGTTCATATCAGACCCCGGGACTAAACAATGAAAACAGAAATCGTTGGCGAGGATATAAAAGACTCGAGCGGGTGGGTGTGGGCGCGGGTGGGAGACGGGGGGTGGAGGTGGGGGGGGGGGGAGTGTGTGGGGAGTTGAAGTGGGGTGGGAATTGTGAGCGAGAGGATAGGGGTAAGGGGGGGGGGGGGTGGTATGTGGTGGTAGGAATGGAAGGGAGTAGTGGGGAGTGATGTTGTGTCCAAAATGGCTTTAATGTTGTCGGGAAGGCCTGCAATAAAAGTGGCAGAGAAACTGGGAGAGACTGCGGCTTCCTTAAGAATGTGAGGACGCACAGAGGGTACCCACTTGTCGATGCTTTTAGTGGCGCCCGTGTGTGTTTGTATGGAGGGGGAGGGGGTGGAGTGGTATAGGGTGGGGACGGGTGGGTGGCCGGTGGTGATACCTGAGGACAGAGGGAGAAGGGGGGGGGGGGCACGGTGAATTGTTGATGGGATGAAGGGTGAGGGTTAGGATGGTACGATGAGTGAAAGAAGGTTGTTGGTGGTGAGGGGTTAGTGTGGGTGTGTATGACGGGTCAAGGTCAGGGTTGGAGGCGGGGGGTGATAGCGCGGTTGGGATGGGGGGGGGGTACCACGGCAAAGTGCGGGACTTTAAAGCGCCACCACCATGCAACCCCATAACAGTTCACAGTGCCGAGGAGGGTGGTAATTCTGATGCCGAGGGGCAAGCTGGGAGACACTTGATGGTAAGGTAGGAAGGAGAGAGATCGAGAGGTTAGGCGTCGGGGTGGAGACGCGTTGGAGAGATGGGTGGCGGCTTGTTGTAATAAGGTGACAGTGGGGCATGGGAGGGAATGTTATTGTGAGAATGTGTCGGTGGGCGAGGAGCGGCGGTGTGGGTGCGGGTACGACGGACTAAGCTGCTATAACGAAAGTGATGAAACATAAAACGGGGGGATGAAGGTGTGTGTGTGTGGGGGGGGGGCTGGGATAATACGGGGTGGGGCCTACAATATATAGCCATGCATCTCGCGCCAGCGTCTCCCTCAGTGACCAGGGTGGCGCCGTGGCGAAGGGTGGTAAACGCCGCACCCCCACCCCCGGCCACCGGGACACCACCTCATGCCAATAGCTCGTAAATCCCGGGGTCTAAATCAGGTTGCTATTGACTCGACAGTCTGCCGCTCAAAGCCAATAGATCCCGCCTATTCACGGTGAGCGCTCATCCCCACCCCCCCACACACACACGGTCCCTCTTTCCCCCGACCTCGCCCCATTCTTTCACCCCTGTCTCGCCCCCTCCCCCCTCCCCTCAGCACACGCGGGTGCATATGGCTACCGTCGACCGACAGACATCGCGAGCGGGGAAGGGTTCCCGTGGGGGGGACGGAGCGTGGGGGTTGGTGAAGCTTAGCTGATGGTGATGGCTGTCACATACGGTAGGCTTGAGTCTGGTTGATCACACGCTGGGCAAGGTGAGGGCTAGAGGAGGACTTGGGTGGGGGGGGGGGGGCGGCTGTGTCCGACGGAGGCGTCGAATTTTGAAGTGTTTTAAAGCTGCCAAACAAGACGCCTTCCATTGTAAGTCGGGGGGCCTAGACAGTTGGGGGGCACAATAGCACAGCCGGGAGGTGCGTGACTGTCCGGACATGGCGCGGAGAGAGACCTCAGTCAGGGAGACACTGGCATCGAGAAGAATACGGACAACAACCATCCCCCGCACTGACCCTCCGCCCCCCCCCTCCATCCCACAGGGACTTAGCCCCCCGCACACACAATCCATGCTCATGTATAATCCGGTACCGCGACCGACAAACCAGAAACAACGACGGAGAAAAACAACAATGTAGGCCTGTCAATAGAATTAGTGACGGAAAGGAGCTGCGATAGGACAAGCATCACGCAGAAAAATTTCACGTTGACATATGTTTTATATTGCTACTGTCCTTGTCACGCGGTCTAAACTTCGGATATGACTAGCAAACAGTCTGAAGGATGTTCCGCAAAAGGCTCGTTCGAAAGTTCACGTTGTCAATCTATCAGTCAAAAACAACAACATGTGTGAACATGTGTATGTCTTGTATGCCTGAATAAAACAGCGATTAGATCTATGGAATAAGTTGATAGGAGACAATTTTACGTAGTACATTCATTGCGCATGCAATTCTACGTAGTAGATTCATTGCGCATGCAATTCTACGAAGTACATTCATTGCGCATGCAATTCTACGTAGTACATTTATTGCGCATGCAATTCTACGTAGTACATTCTTTGCGCATGCAATTCTACGTAATACATTCATTGCGCATGCAATTCTACGTAGTACATTCATTGCGCATGCAATTCTACGTAGTACATTCATTGCGCATGCAATTCTACGTAGTACATTCATTGCGCATGCATGTTATAAAATGATAATAATGCTCAGACACTAATATGTCATTTAATATATCATATTTAAATATTTACATTTTTATTTATTTTTTGCATACCGATTTGTTAGGTTAGTAATTAATAAGTATAATATTATACACGCTGTGTGCATGAATGACCGGTGGCTTAAGACCAGAGTTAATTATATGATAATGTCTTCCTACGGACATATAGACTATCTGCAAACTTAAGTTTTAGATCCCAAATTAGAAGTGTATCTTTGAAACGCATGAAAGCGTCGGCATTCTAGCAGGACATGCCATCTGCTTGCGCTGACCACCAGGTTCAAAGGGTGACGGGGGACAGCCGAGGGACTGTCCAGGGACAGTCCAGGGATATACAAGACATAGTTCCGTGTTCCTGTTGCGGGCACGGTTACCAATGATCCCACTCTTTGGTTTCCCACTCGCCTTGCCTAACGCATCTCTCTTTGTCACCTGCCCGTTGCCATGACCCCCGCCAGCTCTCGGGGTGTTCTAGGGCAGCTCTCGGGCGCGGCGAGATTAATCTTCTTGTTTGTTGGCCGCGGTGGTATCTTTCAAGGCTGCGATGTTGGCGAGGGTTGGGTCACCATGGCTCTATATGTATATACCGCTCTTGTGGGTGGACGGGAGGAAGGCCAACCGACACACGGAGATGGAGAAGTCAGAATGCGATGAAATGGGAACAGGATAGATAGATAATTTACTTCGGTGGTAAGTGGGGGAACGGTCGCTAAAACTAGGCAAAGGCATTTGGAGACTAATGTACAGATGGACCACGTGACTAGAAAGCCAGGGGACGAGTCCCAATGGCACTGGCACGTGGTCGGGTCACTGATTGGTCGCCGACTCTGACGTCACAGCTGAGTGGCGCAGAGCGCGTGTCGGAGGAAGCGGCTGCAATTTGTCGCCGCCGTCACCTGAAACAGGTTCCTTAGGGTTCAAGGCCGCATGGTGGCTGAGGGAACACCCAGTGAATGGTCGGAGTCAGGAGTCAGGGGTCAAGGGTCAGGATGGCTATATTGGACCAGGAGTGCCACGTGGCAGCTCTTACATGACGCACACATATCAAATTCCCATCCACTGGGACCCTAATGGTCCAACTCCTTCACCGCCTCCGCCTCCTCCGCCGCATCTCCTCCTCTTCCTCCTTCTACACCGCTTCTCCTCCCCCATCATGTCTTCCCACCCTTCCCTTCTTCATCCTCTTCTTTGTTTTCTGCTTTCTCCTTCTTCTCCGCCTCCTGCTCATCCTCATCCTCCCCGTCTCCGCTCCCTTCGCCTCTTTCTACACCTCCTCTCTTCCCCTCATCCCACCCCTCCCCTTCTTCATCCTTCTCCGCCTCCTGCTATCTCTGCTTCGCCGCCTACTTCTCGTCCTCCTCCTCTGCCCCCTTCCCTTCGCCCTCTTCCTCCTCCTGCCCTCCGCCGCCTCCACACCTACCTCTCCTCCTCCTCCTCGTCCTCCTCCTCCCCCTCCTCTTACATCTCTTCCTCCTCCTCTTCCTCCTCCTCCTCCGTTTCCTGCCCTCCTCCCCCTCCTCCTCCGTTTCCTGCCCTCCTCCCCCTCCTTCTCCCCACCCTCCTCCCCCTCCTCCTCCGTTTCCTGCCCTCCTCCTCCTCCTTCTCCCCACTCTCCTCTTCCTCC
Source organism: Arenicola marina (assembly GCA_964019135.1). Lineage (NCBI taxonomy): Eukaryota > Metazoa > Annelida > Polychaeta > Arenicolidae > Arenicola > Arenicola marina. The sequence continues at coordinate 22,984,050 of OZ025255.1, forward strand.
TCCAGCCGTCCTCCTCCTCCCCTCTGCCTCCTGCTCTTGGCCCTCCTTCGCGCCGTCCTCTGACGGCTGACGATGTTTCCATCATTACGCGAGGGATCTCTATAGCTCAGTTGGCAGCGTACTATATATACATCGTGCTAAAGCCCGGGTTAGAGCATGTATCATGGTCGATAGCCGTATCCGGTGATTGCTTCAAACTTAATTAATTTCATTGTTCGAAGATTTTCAGCCAACCCGGTTTATCACATTTGTGCATAAATGCATAATAATAATAATAGTAATAATAATAATAATAATAATAATAATAATAACGTGTATTAAATTGTTTTTAGCGGCTACATACATCGGTTTTTACAATATTTAATCTGACTATCCTTTATATTTGCCGCAGGAGTAGGCTTATAAATTAATTACTTTTGCAACACACGGCAATAAAAGTTAATTCTATTCAGCTTAAATGGCCAACTTAAACTATTAAATTAAAAGAGTGCACAGTATGTATGTGAGTATGTGAAAGGATTCATGCGTATATGTGTGCATAAGGTTTTATTTCATGATTTATCAACGCGTAACTTGCACCCACTATAAATAACACCGACATTAAACATTGCTGGCCGTTGCATAACCGTATGTAATAATGATTTGAGATAGGTAGATAGAATATATCAAGAGTTGCAAAAATGAGAGCTTATTTTGTCGGATATATCATCCTGATTGTAACCTTTTAAAGCTTAACATTAACTGGGCACAGCCGCCGAGGTGCAAAGCGCAGTGAATACGCAGAACTGGACGGCTCTACGGGACATCACATGTGAGATCGATCGCCACAGACCGGAGTGCCATCTAATTGAATTAGCCACGACGGGCTTTTCGGGGTGGGGGAGCGGCTTTCGGGGGTTCGTCCGGAATACATGTTGGGGCGTCACGTCGGGAATAAAGGGAAGACATGACTGTGTATCGGGCCACGTAATTATGATAGTGGGAGCAGTGGTCGAGCCCGAGCCCCATGTGGTAAGCCGCCGGGAGGACTGGTAGGAGCAACGGCGGATGGGCGGGGGGCGGGGGGGGGGGGGTCTGAGACCAGGGGAATGAACGGTTCTACCCCAGGGGTACTTCCACACCAGATCATCCCCCCCCCCAACTCACCTCACGTTAATACCGAGTGCTCCATAGGAATAATTTAATGAGCCTTATTTTACGACAGTTAACTGTAAACGCGCTCGCATTATATGGTTATGGGCTGCCCCTCCCCAGATGATGGAATGGCACTATGCGATGATCACCATACCAGACAGCAGTCAGTAGCTCACCACAAAGTGAAAAAAGGAAAATATAAGGAGTGAGAGCGAGAGGGGGGGGAGGGGGGGCAGGGGGGCAGAGAGTGGGAGTGGTATTAATGTCCATGACCATTTTTCGTCATATCGCGCATTTAGTGCATTTGTAAAAAAAATTGAATCCACTGGTCTAACTCATAAATTTATCTAATAACTTCCGGCACTACTACAAGGCTAAATAAAAGAACCCAATTAAAAGCAAAGCCGGGATAAAGAGAGTGCGACAAACCCCTTTGATCAAGCACGATGACATTTCGCTTAGAAAGACCAATGCATAAAAAATGAACTCCGCATCCCCAGCCCTTTTATGGCGATACAGCCCCCGCTTGTTATACATTACCACGTTCGTCCCTTCCCACGGTTAAAGTTCCCCCATGCCCGGAGAAAGGAAATAAGCAATTTGTTCCAGACATCTGCGGGTGAGGTGGGGAGTGGGGCGGGGGGGGGGGGGGGGGGCGGGAGATTAGTCCTTTCGGCCGACGGGTGGGTGCGGACGTTACGGTGAAGGGGGCATCCTCGCGGTGTTTCTATATAGATAGGTCTGGGTCTGTCACCGCAATGTTACCCCCCCCCCCCACCTCACTTCACCTCTCCACCAGGTCCCCGCTAGATTAATAACGCCAATGTACCGGGTAGCGGGTGGTGGGTGGAGTGTAGGGGAGGCGGAGGGGGAGGGGGCCGGGTGTGGTGTGGTGGGGGTGATTTAAGAGCCTCAGGGAGTGGAAGAAATGCTGATGGCTCGCTGCTGAAATCCTGCTGTCAGTTATGGCTGGACTACAAATGACTGGACTGCCGCCTATAAATGCTAACACCCCATACCCCCGCTACCCCATCTACCCCCCCCCCTCCCCGACCCCTCACCCTGCAACCCCACCCGTGTCTCCTCCCGACCAGTACCGGTCGAGCAATAACGGGAACTGTGGTAAACCACTGATGGCGTGTTAGCATTCAGACAGAAGGGATTTTTTCCCTGGGCCATTCCTTCAGACTTCTGATCGGCGTTGGTCATTTACCACTGCGCTAGTTGCCTGTAATACCAGTTGATCTGCGCTGACAGCGAATGATGTATTGGGTCCCACAAGACGTCGCGCACTTCAAGACCCGGGAGCGTCGAGCCTCGAATCTACCTCCTCATAACTCCCCTGGACCGCCCCCACCCCCGCACACTCCCCTGCCCCCTCCCCCCCCCCCCGCCCCCTCCGGCCAAGCCTGTCGCCACCCGATGGCTCGTTCACGCCGCCGACATATAGCTAGCCACCCCTATACATGCTGGTCTCTCTACCTGAATATAGGGTCCTGGCAATGATGTCTCCACCGCCTCCCCACCCCCCCCCCCCCCTCCCCCATAGCCCTCCCCTCCCCCTAGCCCTCCCCCTGCCCCTCCCACCGGCACCAATCACCGTCTGTATCTCCCTCATCCCTTTTCGACATCCGCAGCCTCCGCTACCACTTCCACCAACCCCTTCGCCGCCTCCCCCCCCCCCCACCCCGCCGCTCCCCTCCCTACCCACTCCACACCAACGCCTTCCTCCCTCCCGAAGGGCCCTCCGTGATATTACAACTGGTCTGACCGTCTCTCTGTCGAGAACTTTAAATGTCGCCCAATCTGATTCGGGCTGCGAACGGAGTCTGCGTGGGTGGCTTGATGAATGGACGACACAGATCCCCTCACGCCTCCCTGGCGATTCACATCCCCACCCCACCCCTTTCTTCCTTACTTCACCCCCAACCTCACCCCCACCCAAATACCATATTTCTATATATTTGTTATCCTCACATGTACCTTCCGCCCTCGCCGATTTTCTCAATGGCCAGACAAGCGCAGGGACGCTACGCTTCGAAGAAAGGGACAGTAGGATAGTGGGAGGGAGGGCGGGGGTGGGGGGGGGGGGTTCTATGTCATTTTTTAGGTTGTTTTTTAGGTACAGTGCGTCGATATAACAAACTGTTCATGAATAATTGCAAACTCGCAGGTCATTGTTCCTGTTGTTTCCTGACAAACATGCGATATCTTTACTCCTAGACTATTAACATCAGCCGATGTCAACTATCTACATAGTGCTGGCGCCCCGTTGGCTTCCGGTAAATCCAATTTAACACCACAACGTTCATTTGGTCATTCCGTATTATAGGACGGATTGATTTAAACTGCTCTTTCGTTTCTAAATAAAACCCTCGGGGTAGTAGGACATGTAAATAGTCGAAGCAGGACCGCTTTGCCTGGTCATTCTCTTTGGCAGAGCCAATGTAAAAGGAACTCCATGCGAAGGAAAATAAAAGTCTATATAAGACACCGCCGTCGGTGGTCTAGGTAAAAAACAAATATTCGCGACATGCCCATAAACACGACAATTTGATGAATTTAACACTCCGTTTATAGCCCTTGGCCCCAGGTATGGCGCCATGTTCTGGATGACAGAAAAATGGCTAGACTAGGGTGCGCGGGAGATTTTGTCCAGCGGTTCTTGTTTCAATACTAAGGGAAATGGCCAGGAAATAGGTAAACGGGACCAGACTCTACACCTGGCCCTAGTTCTCGATCTATTTGTACATTTAGGAGGTCCCATTCAGTATAAAACGTCATATACGAGGCCAAGAGCTTCATAGCGAGAATGCTTAAAATTGTGACAAAAATATTTTTTCGTCAAAGTTATTAATTATAATTGTCAAAACGATAAAATAAACAGTAAACTTTTCTGTATGTTTGAAAGTAGTCTTTCCAGATTTGACAAGTAGCATCAATGCTCTCATGTGGCCTCTTTGTCAGTTAACAATACCATGTCCGTCTGTATGATCATGTGAAAGCTTACCGTTTGTATTACCGCTATACGTCCAGGCATTTTTATATTTGCTTCCGTCGTAGCAAATCAGTTTCGTCTCTGATACAGTGGTCCATGGCATCGTTGTGGAGGGAAAAAACTAAGAATATTTTAGCTCCCCATCCTCGTATTTCTCCTTACTTTTAGCGAAGAAAAGACGTTTTTTCGTGATTCCATACCCCACCCTAAGAGGAGACTTCAATCAAGCCTTTTTTTTCCAAAATTCTGGCGTTCAAATTTTTAACATTATGTTTAATGCATTTCTTTTTTCTCTTTCATCCGATATTTTGTACTTGCAACCCCCGAGTTTCCCATCCCCATTCACATATTCAACGGCTTTCTGCAAATTGCTGTGAAGTCTTTCATTGACAACACTTAGCTACGTGTCAGGTGAATGACGTGAAGCCGAACACAGCCTTTGAGCATGCTAGCCACTGTATTTATCCTCAGTGGTGAAGAGCTTTCTATTCAGCTGACAAACAGCTTGGGGGCGGAGGAAAGCCTTTATCCCGGAAGAGTGGTTCCCTGGCGCAATTGGGTTTCTGCCATGTACTCCTGACGCCGTGTCAAACGCACCGCTCACCAGCCAGTCTGCCTGATGGCCGCCACATCAGTGGCAATTACACCCGTCCCGTGTCAATATGCCATGGAGACGACATGGGGATTGTGGCGATGGCTTCCCGTGTGACGGCCAGTGTGACGGCCAGTGTGACGGCCTGTGTGACGGCCAGTGTGACGGCCAGTGTGACGGCCCGTGTGACGGCCCGTGTGACGGCCAGTGTGACGGCGCGTGTGATGGCCCATGTGACGGCCCGTGTGACGGCCCGTGTGACGGCCAGGCCAGTGTGACGGCCTGTGTGACGGCCAGGCCAGTGTGACGGCCAGTGTAACGGCCCGTGTGACGGCCAGTGTGACGGCCAGTGTGACGGCCCGTGTGACGGCCAGTGTGACGGCCCGTGTGACGGCCCATGTGACGGCCAATGTGACGGCCAGTGTGACGGCCCATGTGACGGCCAGTGTGATGGCCCGTGTGACGACCCGTGTGATGGCCCGTGTGACGGCCAGTGTGACGGCCCGTGTGACGGCCCGTGTGATGGCCCGTGTGACGGCCCATGTGACGGCCAATGTGACGGCCAGTGTGACGGCCCATGTGACGGCCAGTGTGATGGCCCGTGTGACGACCCGTGTGATGGCCCGTGTGACGGCCCGTGTGACGGCCTGTGTGATGGCCAGTGTGATGGCCCGTGTGATGGCCCGTGTGACGGCCAGTGTGATGGCCCGTGTGATGGCCAGTGTGACGGCCCGTGTGACGGCCAGTGTGACGGCCAGTGTGACGGCCAGTGTGATGGCCCGTGTGACGGCCCATGTGACGGCCAGTGTGATGGCCCGTGTGACGACCCGTGTGATGGCCCGTGTGATGGCCAGTGTGATGGCCCGTGTGATGGCCCATGTGACGGCCCGTGTGACGGCCAGGCCAGTGTGACGGCCAGTGTGACGGCCAGTGTGATGGCCCGTGTGACGGCCAGTGTGATGGCCCGTGTGACGGCCCGTGTGACGGCCCGTGTGATGGCCAGTGTGATGGCCCGTGTGATGGCCCATGTGACGGCCAGTGTGATGGCCCGTGTGATGGCCAGTGTGACGGCCCGTGTGACGGCCAGTGTGACGGCCAGTGTGACGGCCAGTGTGATGGCCCGTGTGATGGCCCGTGTGATGGCCCGTGTGATGGCCCCTGTGACGGCCCATGTGACGGCCAGTGTGACGGCCCGTGTGACGGCCCGTGTGATGGCCCGTGTGATGGCCCGTGTGACGGCCCGTGTGATGGCCAGTGTGACGGCCCGTGTGACGGCCCGTGTGATGGCCCGTGTGACGGCCCGTGTGATGGCCCGTGTGACGGCCCGTGTGATGGCCAGTGTGACGGCCCGTGTGACGGCCCGTGTGATGGCCCGTGTGACGGCCCGTGTGATGGCCCGTGTGACGGCCCGTGTGATGGCCAGTGTGACGGCCCGTGTGACGGCCAGTGTGACGGCCACTGTGACGGCCCGTGTGACGGCCCGTGTGACGGCACACCGGCGGCACACAGACGGCACACCGACGGCACACCGACAGCACACAGACGGCACACCGACGGCACACCGGCGGCACAAGGACAGCACACAGATGGCACACCGGTGGCGTACAGAGGGCGCCCCGACGGCACACCGACGGCACACCGACGGCATCCAGAGGCGACGTACGGTCCTGACGTGTTTGCCGAAGGAAGGAGTTGACACAGTGGAACGTTTTTTTTTCAGGAACCCGCGAAGAAAGTGGAGGCGTGTAACGTGGATTTGTGCGTCGTCGACAAGCAGGATGACGGCATTCATTTTCAGGGCGTTTTCCTTCAATTTTTTGCAACGCCGAAGCTCCCATGTTGTATTGTAAGCGCCTGAAATAGGTAGGAAGGCGTGACAATGGCGGTGTGGGCAGGGCCTTGTCGTGGTTCGTGGAGCACGACGGTGGCAGGCGGGGGAGGCAGGGGCAGGGAGGGGACACGGGCAAACCGTGGGGAGTGCTGAGGAGGTGGAGGCGGAGGAGGAGGAGGGGAGGAGGAGCAGGAGGAGCAGGAGGAGGAAGAGGATTGGGAAAAGGAGGATGAGGAGGAAGAGAAGAGGAGAAGGGAGGAGAGATGACGAGAAAAAGAATGGAGGAGGGAGAAAGAGGAGGAGGAAGAGGAGGAGGAGGAAGATGATAAGGAAAATAAGGATGAGGGATGAGGAGGAGGAAGATGAGAAGGAGGGAGGAGGAGGAGGAGGAGGAGGAGGGAGGAGGGTGGCAGGGGGCAGCACGGTGGGAGTAAGGGAGGGGGGGGGGGGCGAGGGGTGCCGGATATCTCTCAGCCGCGACAGAAAATAAAAAACCGAATACGCCAATAGCAATGGGACCTAAACAATACGGCGAAATTTTCTAGGTGCGTGTTGCTGTTTTTGTCAAAAGCAATCCTGTGGTCGCTATTCTTTTCTCCCGATGCCAGTCGAGGTTTTCTGGAGAGATCAAAGAAAGGTTATTTATGATACCATGGCCGACTTCGGAATGGCGAAGTCAGCTTGAAAAATCGGTTCTTTGCGGGCGTTGTGGCTCCAGCCAGGGCGCGGTTGGTGGGTCGCCGCCATGTAATGATCATGCCACGTGGCAATGTCGGGACCACGCCACGGAACGAGGGACCCACTTTAGGGGTCGACTGGGGGCCATCTTGGTACGGCACCATCATTAAGCACTACGTACAATTCCCCAGAGAGATAGGCAAGTCCGCTCATGTAGATCCATTCAGAAGCGTATTCTCGACTGATGTCCACAGAATAGGACGATTTTCTCTCGACTGATGTCAACAGAATAGGACGATTTTCTCTCGACTGATGTCTAGAGAATAGGCCGATTTTCTCGCGACTGATGTCAACAGAATAGGACGATTTTCTCTCGACTGATGTCTAGAGAATAGGCCGATTTTCTCTCGACTGATGTCTAGAGAATAGGACGATTTTCTCTCGACTGATGTCAACAGAATAGGACGATTTTCTCTCGACTGATGTCAACAGAATAGGACGATTTTCTCGCGACTGATGTCAACAGAATAGGACGATTTTCTCTCGACTGATGTCTAGAGAATAGGACGATTTTCTCTCGACTGATGTCAACAGAATAGGACGATTTTCTCTCGACTGATGTCTAGAGAATAGGACGATTTTCTCTCGACTGATATCCACAGAATAGGAGGATATTCTTTCGACTGATGTCCACAGAATAGGACGATATTTTCTCGATTGATGTCCGCAAAATGGGACGATTCTTCACTAAGATTGCATCTTACACACAAAGATTGCATCTTACACACCCCATGCTATAACAATGTTATCAGTGTTGCATAATGTTATATTGCATAACTTTGGATACTGCATTTTATGTCGTTGTACTATGAGCCTGACGAATGTTTACTTCTTGCAATAGCCCAGACATTACTTCCGCAGCACTCAAGGGCTGGAGATTATTCCGGTCTTGATTTCAGCGTTCCACGAGATAGCACTTCCGTTCCAAGCATCCAACACGTGGCATATATCTCCATTTTTATAACCTACTTCGGATCGCACTGAATGCCTATTCAGCGTTTCACCGTAGATACGGAGGTGCTGGAGAATGGACCGATAGTCCGCCAGGGGCAAACGGCCCCTCAGGGCTGACTGATGCCACCAAAGGGTGGAGAACTTTATACAGTGTCTACTTTCGCAGTGTGCCACGGAATAATATTTGTAACCTATAATTTTTCCTCCATTGTTTAATCAGTTAATCCTTTGAATTCACGTGCCAAAGATCGCTTAGGCAAGTCCGAACAGTGGTTCAGATGTTATATATATATAAATATATATATGTATATACAGATACCGGACAGTTAAGTAGTCCGATTTAAATGGCAAATTAGGGGCAATTTACTGGCCATGAGCATCAGTTCATGGTTACCCCGCAATATATAGATGTTTGCTACCAGCCTATGACTTATAAGGTCATTCTTTGATCATTTTATCATGAGACAAGCAATATTCATGTATTTCCTGTACTGTAGTACTTCGGTATAGATTTCTGTCCGGTTGCGTATCTATTGCATTATCAAAGGGTGATATACTCATACTCAGGCATTATAGATAAACAGTCAGTCTGTCGCTGGTCTCGCCCTTGGGCGGTGTATATCATAAGATCACAAGCAATACCCTTGGGATATATTAAGATGGTGCCTTTCCTGACACCCCAGACACCCTGGTGTGTGTGAGGTGTGCATGTAAGACATCCAGGCCCTCATATCCCTGCATCAATGAAACATACACGGGGCGTGATATTCTGATGGTTTGCCGATAACAGCTGGATCAAGACCTTGGGAGAAAAATAAGATGGCGCCCGCGACTGATGGCTACCTATACTGGGAGTGGTCTGGTGTAATGATTATAACACAGATGCACGTCTTGCGCCTGCGTATGTCTGCTGTGGCGGTAAATACATACGCGCCACCACGGAATATATGGATACCCAGCAGATCAGGACATATTACCCGCATTGGTGGGATACCTATCTCAGCATATCTTTGAAATAGCGCCTCGTGATATTATAGTTCATCATTAATCTCAGTGTATTTTTGCCTTTCGTCTCGCTTTATAAATTGCGCAGCAGTCTCATATGCAAATCGATCGATTGTGTTGTGTTTTTGCTCCTTTACGTGCACTGAAGCTGGTATTCTGTCTGTTTGACTGTATGTGTCGATACCGGGTGGTATGTACCCGGCAATGACGGGACGGCGCTTTCATTTGGGACAACGTCTGCATCCAATAGTTACAGCTATAAAATACATCGGTTATATAATGGGTTGACGACTTCTGATGTCGCCAACATATCGATACAGCCAGGGTTTACCGTATGTATTACCTGACCCACTATTAGAGCCATAATCCACCTATATATTCACCTGTTTTGGGCTGCAGCGGCTTACCATACCCTAAGTGAAAAGCCATGTTTTCTCAGGGAACCATGTCGCCGGAAGGCCCATGACCCCCTCGCCTTGTAACATATATATAAAATATAGCACAGACCTCCGTAACTTCAGACTTTCCGCCTCATGCTGAGAGCCCGCATGGATATCGCCGGTGTAATTAAGTAAAGACGGCAGCGGCGTTTGCTGGAGGCGAGGGGAGGAGAGATAATCCGCTCTAAAACTATAAAGGTCTGGTTCCTTTAATGATGCCATGGTGGCCGCACCAGCTCCCCATGTATCGCATTGCGTCTGCGCGAAGCTGGAGCAGGATCAAATAGCTTGCCACCAAGCGGCGTTATCGATTCGCGAACCTGTCACTTCCGGTTCCGCCGCTAACACGGGGCGTCGGGTGTTTTGAAGAGGACGGCGGGGAGGCGTGGTGGTCGGGGCCGGGGGCATGGTTGTGGGGGAGAGGGAAGGGAGGAGCGGAGTGCTGGGCGGGGGTATTGGACAACGGGAGAGAGGACCACATTATGAGCCATTGCAAGGATATGTACGAGTCCCCAGCATTGGCGGTTTCTTGGTCTGCGAGTGACCGCAGATGCGTCAGATCGCTTACAGATCTGCCGCAATAATGGTCGTGTAAAGTGATGGTCGTGTACAATGATGGTCGTGTACAGTGATGGTCGTGTACAATGATGGTCGTGCACCATGATGGTCGTGTACAATGATGGTCTTGCACAATGATGGTCGTGTACAATGATGGTCGTGTACCATGATGGTCATGTACAATGATGTGTCGTGCGCAATAATGGTCGTGTACAATGATGGGGCGTGCACAATGAGGGGTCGTGTACAATGATGGTCGTGCACAATGATGGTCGTGTACAATGATGGTCGTGTACAATGATGGTCGTGTACAATGATGGTCATGTACAATGATGGGTCGTGTACAATGATGGACGTGTACAATGATGGTCGTGTACAATGATGGTCGTGTACAATGATGGTCGTGTACAATGATGGTCGTGTACAATAATGGACGTGTACAATGATGGGTCGTGTACAATGATCATCGTGTACAATGATGGACGTGTACAATGATGGCCGTGTACAATAATGGACGTGTACAATGATGGGTCGTGTACAATGATGGTCGTGTACAATAATGGACGTGTACAATGATGGGTCGTGTACAATGATGGTCGTGTACAATGATGGTCATGTACAATGATGGACGTGTACAATGATGGGTCATGCACAATGATGGGTCGTGCACCATGATGGGTCGTGCACCATGATGGTGACAGTTGGTACACGGGATGAGCTGCATATCAATATGTCATGGCTTCGAACCTTGGTACCTACAGCCGAGACATATTTCTTTCACCCGACACCATGCCATTGCCCCTGCAGGTTCGTGGTTAAAGTCAGCCTGCGTGTACCTCTCTGTACCAGTTGGTACGAGAGATCAGCTGCATATCAATACGCCGTGGATTGGGAGGTCCCACTCATCGCCCACGATGGCATCCATGCGTGCATCCCACGCACGAAAGCATTATATCGCTCACGAGCACAGCAGTAGCCCCCAAAACATTGATTCCAAGATTATACTATGGTGACGAGCATTCCTGCCTTCAGCATGGCGTATTCACTGTGCACTGCTTAATGATATTCCCCAGGGCGACGTCATTGCCTAGTAGTCAGGTTGACGCCGGGTCACAACCCCGTGGCTATAGTAATTATACCATTCCTCCGTAAGAGAAATGATATAAGACAGCGCTGCCTGACGTAGTTATACACACTACATTGACTATATAAGGTGAAACTTCATGACTGGACGAGGCTGGTGCGTGGTTCGATGGTGGTACACAATCGGTCTTATGATGTACTGACTTCAGCCGTACACACATGTGCGCTCCATGTTTGACGTAATGCCAGATCCTAAAGCAATATACTTACATGCGCCATCTTAGATTTTTTACATTTTAGAATCAAGACTACAAGTAGCTGATGCATATATGTGTTATATCTCCGAGAGGCAACAATGTCAACATACAACTGCGCGGTTTATTTATGTGGCGCGCGGACGTGATAGCGAGCCGCGGTCGATATCACACCCAAAATACCGAACAGCGAACAGGCGCGCAGGGATATAATGCCGGCCACCAACTTTTGCTCCGGTGACCAAATTGCTTCTCTCCAGATAGCCCACAGGCTTTCAGGATTAAAATTCAAGACAGAATATACTTATTTGACATGGGGAAGAGGTTGGTAATACAAAAAAAAATGCCGAATATATTGCTTTAATGCACAAGAACAAAATTCGCATTTAATATGATAGTGAGTGACCTGACAAAACTTTATTATAATTTTTTTCCCAGATATTTAATAGTGGAACTTTATAGCATCGATCTGACAAAAATCACGGACTTAGCCTGTTAACGCGTAAATGATAATTATCACATTCCATTCCACTCCCAGTCGCCCATTATCCCAAGGTTATGCAAAATAGTCCACTTTGCAAGCCCCAAGCTTCGTCTTCTTAGGGTATTTTCACAATCATGCACCAATCAGGGCAATTAACGCGTGTTAAATATGAGGAGATAACATGCTGGAATGGAACTGTCGCTCTAGGCTCCAAAATGAGCTTACTGCGACAGATCTGGCATTAAGTCAATCATGCTCCAAACTATTGCTCCATGACTGTCGTGCTGTGAATATGACTAGGAAGAATCATTTACATCACCTGCATGACGTTTTCTTCGTCTTGAAATGAAATGAAATGTTGGTGTTTTAGGCCACTTTTGTGCACATACAGGCTAAATTGGGCCAAGGAACCTCCCGGGACGATGAAGGATGAAGGAATGAAACATGCCCCAGATTAGGTGCCCGGGCCCGGATTCGAACCCAGGACCTCTTCGGCTTGAAGAAAGGGAACCAATTAGTCAGGTAGTTTGGCACCTGAGTCCATATTCATAACCCCTACTTAAAGCAGCACAAGGGTCTGTCAAGTAGAAAAGTAGTCGAAAGTTTTCCCGGCACAAAGGAGAACATTTTTATAATTAGTAGCAAGACTTAAGTAAACCTTACGTTGGGGTTCTGAATATTGCAGCCATGATCGCGAAAGGTTGCGACGAACAGGCTTTTGGCGTGCGTAAGTTACGACAAAATTACGAATACGGTCCCAGGTGCGGGTTCACAGCTGAGCCTCTAACTACTGATTGATTGAATGATGTAGGTAGGATGCTTTCATCTTTGTCATATCGAGAAAATGGGGCGGGCGGGAGGAGCTATGTCTCTGCGGATAGCCCCCCCCCCCAACTCGTTGCGTAGAAAGAAACGGGATCTTTATGCTGCACACATGATGGAAAAGATGGTATTTGACCTACGCACCGACCGCTGGTGTTGACCTAGCAGAGCACACTCAAGACACGACGAACGTAGCGCCTACTAGATCACGATGGACTAATGAATCCGGCGTATGTTGCATAAGGTAGGTCGTTGTGACTCGCAAGAAGGAATCACTCACTCATCGTTATGCTTCGGGTTTGTTGGCAGGACTCACAAGAAGCAATCATTTACTCATTGTTACGCTTCGGGTTTGTCGACAGAAATGGTGAATCTGTCCAACATTTCAAGACTCCAGATCCTTGTATATCGACAGAAGTAGTAAGGCGAATATTGTTCTGCCTCAAAGTTGTTGTTGGAACTGAATGCTTCACGTATTGTTATGGTTCAGGTTTGTCGCAGACCGTCGACAAAAAGAAATCATTGACAGATCGTTAAGTTCAAGGAACTAAGGACAGACTAAACAACCTTCATTCATTTATGCTTCCACGACTGTTCTAATTAAAGGCAGGTGGGAAAGCGTTCGAATCCTCCTCACTTGTTGCAAGGACAAGAATAATCCACGTATTTTGTTGTTGGAACTGAATGCTTCACGTATTGTTATGGTTCAGGTTTGTCGCAGACCGTCGACAAAAAGAAATCATTGACAGATCGTTAAGTTCAAGGAACTAAGGACAGACTAAACAACCTTCATTCATTTATGCTTCCACGACTGTTCTAATTAAAGGCAGGTGGGAAAGCGTTCGAATCCTCCTCACTTGTTGCAAGGACAAGAATAATCCACGTATTTGTACGTTCCCCGCTTCTCGTAGCACTCACCAATAATAGCTCACCTTGCGGCTGCCTGGCGGGGGGTGGACGGGGGCGAGGCTGCGGGGGGAGGGGCGGTAGCGGGGGGGGGGGCGATAGCGGCGGGGGGGGGGGGGGTGCGGCAGCCTTGGTTATAAGGCTGTGTGGGGTGGGCGGGGCAGGGGATAAGTGCGTGGTGGGGCAGCTAGGGCAAATCACCCATTTACATGTCTGCGCAATGCAGGTAAGGTATGTGAGTCTCGTAATAGGTTCGCACTCGCGCCCAGCCGGCCTGCTGTGAACCCGGGGGGGGGGGGGGGGGGGGCTGACTGAGCCCAGCCTCGCGTGCAACCACCATCTGCTTACCGAGTGGGGGGGGGGGGGGGGGGGGGGGGGGAGGGGGAGAAACTACAAAGCCCGCTCGTGAGTGGAAGCAAAAAGCAGAACAAAACAAAAACAGATCGCACAAAAATGATCCTGGACGGATTTCGTAAGCCGTCGTTCTGCACTCAGATCTCAATGAAGCAAGTACTGGAGCAAAACACATCCGTCGAATGACGAATGACGTATGTGTGTACGTCTGCGGTTTTGTCTTCCTACGCTCTTTACGCTGTGTTTCTGTGTCTGGTTTTAACAAACCCCAGGAGGCATGTCACTCATGATGCCAAACACGTGACGGCCGAAGAGAAAAAAGTAACTCGGACCGGTAACACTCTTGATAGTCGGTCTCTATATAGCCCGCCAGGGACGCTGGCGCTGCCGTCGTTTCCGGCTGTCTGGTAGTGGCAGGTAAAAGGGTTTTTGACTTTTTTTCCTTTTTCGTCATTAAATCTCTCCTGCTATAGCTCCTGCACCAGCCAACGTGGGAGTCCGTATCGTTTTATTTTATTTTTCCCCGTGTACTATGCAGCAACCATATACTCCACAAGCTGGACCCTCTGTCATCAAACTCATTGAGTGTTAGGCGGGGAGAGAAAGAAAAAACAACTTGACGAGAATGAACTGTTGACAAAGGACTGACTAAGTGCTCAACAAGAACAAAAAACCACACACAAATCCTCCTCACCTCTTCCGATATGTGGAAAGTCGTCATTCCAATCAAGGGGCTGTACATCGAGCTCTCTGTGCTGTCCTCCGCTCAGTCTCCGGCCGTCGTGTCGACGCTGTGGGCTCCGCTGTGGTCGGGGTCCGCTCACCCAATGCATGTCACAGGGACGCGCCGACAGGGGGAAGCGATAGGTATCCAGAAGAAACAAAAAACAACTTGGCGTGGCGGCTCACGCAGTCGACACAGGAAATCCAGACGACGCTTTCGGGAACAAACGTGTATAGACAGACAGACGGGCCGCTTTGATATCCGGAGTTGTAAGTAAGGAAGTGCCCGATCACCAAACGCTCGGCTGGGACTCCCCCTAGGGGAGAGCCGGACCGCTGGCCCAGTGTAAACACACCAATAAGCGGCGACCGAGCTATGTATCAACAACAGATCTTCCGCGAGATGTGTGTTCACTATTCACGTGGTGTGGTCTTCTCCCAACAAGCCACCACGGCGGCAAAAGCGTGGGGTGTGATATTTACCACCGTGGGGAGAAAATATATCTGTGGACGCCACCGCTGTTGTAATGCGGTATTATCGCCCGCGGTAGGAGCCAACTCTTCCTATCACGAGGCAGCGATCTAGGTGCGCGCGCGGAAAACCGGATGTCGTCTGCTGCCGACCACTTGGCGTTGTCTTGTCGACGGCGCCCCTCCTCCGTCTGGCAGGGGTCAGATTCCAACATAGGCGTCGACGGCGGGCGGTGATATCCACGCTGGTCTCGATGACCACGGCCTATCTACCGGCGGCATCCAACAGGCCCGCCTATACGCCACCATGTACAGGCAGCGAGAGGTGGACGCCGAACAAGCGAGTCAGCCCCTCCCTCACTCTTTAATACTCTCGGGCTCGTCTGCCACCGGTAAGCCGTAGCTAGCACCTAGCAAATCTCATCTCTTTCGCTCTCTGACTGTCGCACCCTTTGTTTTTTTTCTCTCAAGATCGGTTGATCTCTGTCTACTGCTCTCCTCCCCTATCTCTCTCTCTCTCTCTCTCTCTCTCTCTTGTGGTCTACTCTACTCCCAAGCTGACCGCGATGAGTGCTCAGCCCAAGCACTTGCCGTGAGTTGGGGGAAGAGGAGAACCACCACGCAGGGTAAACAAACAGTGAGCTGGAGGAAGCGAGGGAACGCGCCTTGCCAGCCAGCCAGCCCGTCAGCCCGTCAGTCGGGCATTCACACCAGGCAACCCACCATACCAGGCAGCCCAACCAACCAGCGACACACAGCAGAGAAGTCGTGGCCCCCGCGAGTTGAGGAGGCCTGAGAGGCGAGTAGGGTGGACCTGCAAGGGATGGGGGGGCCTGCAGAACCCAGGGTAAGCGTGCGGCCACAAGCACAATTAACTGGGTATATAGATCTGGCCTCGGCACCAGCCAGCCACCCCGCCCAGCCAGCCAAGGAAGACGGAACAAATCCACCAGCCAGCCAGCCAGCCAGCCAGCCAAAGAACAAACCGACCAGGAAGGCGGATGCACAGCTGCCGAATGTGGCACACGGCACGGCGGTCGCCAATAAGGAGAAACAATTGGATAAGGAAGAGAGTCACCACCGCCGAGACGGAAGGGCCAGTCGCAATGACCTGGTGGCTCCCCATCATCTAACTTAGCTGCAGGCGTTTTTCCCGATTGGTGGCAACTCCTCGAGAACCAATCAGGCCCTGACTAGCGGCGTACGGCCGCATTGATCTGGCCTACCACCCCCACCCCCCCCCCCCCCCCCCCCCCGCCACCGACCCCCTCCGTCCTCTCCCTCCCACGCCAGGCACGCTGGGTCAGTCCACCAGGGGTGGGGCTGTCCGCCAAGATGTGCGTTGGTGGGTAGAGGTGAGCGGATTCCCGGCCGTGTCACCATTGCCCATCACTGTACCCAGAAGTGGGCGAATCGATTGGTGGCGTCTTTGTAACCGAGAGCGCACGCCAGTCACGATACGCACATGACACAGCAGATGAAACACATCGGTGCGGATTTTATTTCTAGCTTTAGAACTGTGTGAAGCAAATTGTTCCAAAAAAGCACATTTACAAACCGGAAAAACAGTTAAGGTGTTACATCAGCATAATGACATATTAATATCCTGAAATTATATTGGTCATATTTATATCTCAGCATTTTCCTTGGACTTGGTCCACTTAACATGTCAACATTTTTGCCTTCAACGGCATGAGCCCAGTAATGTTTCTCGACGTAAAATTGTATCCGTAAGAACCTCAACCTCGTAAGGTGTGAATTATTGTTATTATATATAATGCTTAGGAATAACAGGATATACGTGATGACAATTTTATACTGTTTCTTATATGTCTCGTTCACAAATAAACTGGCATTGTTGGGGACATACGACCCACCATGGAACAGACCGAAAGACGGCGGGAGAGGTGACGGCGTGGAAGGGACGTTGGTCGTCCTCCTGATATGTCTTAACTTCAAGTCGTGTCTTCTCCATGAGTGTTCCCATTGGCTTCGTCTACATGACAATGACGGTGCTGTGGCTGTGCGGATCTGTGGCGGGTAAACGGGGTCACAATACATTATGCTATATTCCGCATTTCATCCGTGTACTTTCTATTTTTTTGTATTTCATTCACGTACTTTGCATGCATGTACTTTGCATTCAGGTAATCTGTTTTCATGTACTTTGCTTTCATGTACTTTGCATTCATGTGCTTTGCCTTCATGTAGTTTGCTTTCGCCGTCATATACTTGTCGTACACGTATTCCGCCACTTTTATTCTTACTTCTACGTCGACAAATACGTTCTAAGACTGTTGTCCTTGCCAATTTGACACATGTACACATTCATAATCGACGCGGAAGCCGAACCCCCCGTCAGCTGTCATCTTTCGTGAGGTATCTTGGTTTGTCTGGGGCTGTGGCTGATCGTTTGGTCTGTGAGTTGCTTGGCAGGTTACTGTGCTCATTGCTTTGTATTTTACTGAATGTCGTTGTTTTACTGTTTTATTCGCCAACGAGGATGGGATTAGCTAAGCGGTTGCGTGCAACTCCTGTCGCGCGTGTTGCTTTGTGTTGCTCTGGTTTTATTGGCTTGTGCCTATGAGACACAATCGCGCTCGGCAATAACTGGCTGGGAATTAGAACGTCATTAGATCCTGTCGTAAAGGTTTGTCACCATGTGTGCGGTTTTCTGCTTCACGTTTGTTTTTATTCTCCGTTGCACTATGTCCTAAGCAATCAATCCCGGGATATACCGTTTATTCGTTTTTCCTTTTGCTTCTGATTATAAAAGCATAATTTTCCCGTTTTTCATTTATCTGTTTCACAAAAGGTAAAGCAAAGAAGGGTTTCGGCAATTCTTTTTCCCATTACCGTTTTGAAACATGAAAAAGCACAAAAAGGTAAAAGTCATCAGAAACCGTTTGCCCTTTTTGAAAGCAGCAAAACGAAAATAGGTAACAAGCGCGCGATACCTTTTACCCTTTTGTAAAGAGCAAAACGGAAATATGTAACACTCGAATCCCGAGATATACCGTTTATTCGTTTTTTTCGCGAGGGCGAGATCGCGATGGCGAGATCGCGAGGGCGAGATAGCGAGAACGCGAGGGCGAGAACGCGTTGGTGAGATTGCGAGGATGAAATCGCGATATCACGGGAATGCAAGAATGCGAAGGCCCTCGCGATCTCGCATTCTGGCCCTCGCGTTATCGCCCTCGCGTTCTCGATTTCGGCGCGGTGCACAGAGCCATAGTCCAGCGCACGGAGTCATAGCCCACGCGCGGAGCCATAACCGACGAACAGCAATATAGAGCCATAGCCGGGCACCGACAACCATAGCCCGTCACCGAGAGCCATAACCCGACGCCCAGCAATAGCTTGGAGCCATAGCCGGGTACAGAGGGCCATAGGCCGGCACCGAGAGCCGTCGCCCGGAGCCATAGCCGCGCACTGACAGCCGTAGGCCGGCACCGAGAGCCATAGGCCGGCACCGAGAGCCATAGGCCAGCGCCGAGAGCCATAGGCTGGCACCGAGAGCCATAGGCCGGCACCGAGAGCCGTAGCCTGGAGCCATAGCCCGGAGCCATAGCCCGGCACCGAGAGCCATAGGCCAGCGCCGAGAGCCGTAGCACGGAGCCATAGCCCGACGCCCAGCAATAGGTCGGAGCCATAGCCGGGCACAGAGGGCCATAGGCCGGCACCGAGAGCCGTAAGCCGGAGCCATAGCCCGGCACCAAGAGCCATAGCCTGACACCCGGAGCCATAGCTCGGAGCTATAGCCCGGCATCGACAGCCATATCCCAACACCCAAAGCCATAGCCCGGAGCCATATCCCGGCATCGAGAGCCATAGCCTGTCGCCCAGAGCCATAACCCGAAGCCTGAGCCCGGGACCATAGCCTGAAGCCTGAATCCGGGGCCATAGCCCGAAGCCATAGCCCGGTGCTCGAAGCCATAGTCTAGCGTCGGGAATCCCAGATACCGGATCCATAGCCCAAAGCCGGAGCCTGTTCCCCGAACCATAGCCCGGAGCCTGAGCCTGATCCCGGAACCATAGCCCGGAGCCTGAGCCCATAGCCGTAGCTCAGAGCCTGAGCCCGGGGCCATAACCCGGAGCCTGAGTCCAGAACCATAGCCCGGAGCTCGAAACAAATTCGCTCGAGTGTTATTCATTTTCGCGAAAAGAGTAAAACAGTGTCGCGCGAGTGTTACCTATTTTCGTTTTGCTCCAAGCAAAAAGGGCAAATTGTTTCTTATGACTTTTGCCTTTTTTGCTTTTTCATTTTCCAAAACGGTAATGGGAAAAGGAATTGCAGAAACCCTCTTTTGCTTTACCTTTTGTGAAACAGAAAATTGAAAAAGGGAAAATTCGGCTTTTATAATGTTCAGAAGCCAAAGGAAAAACGACTAAACGGTATATCCCGGGATTGCAATGCCTCCTAGTCCTTAAACAGTTGGTGCCACGCCAAAACAACTTTAGATCATATTAATCTTCTGTGTTTCCACGCTTATATTATCGAGCTATAACGCCCCAAATAGTAGAAGGGAATATTTTTTCTACTTGTTTTTGCACAAGCCGATTTACATTCTGGGAGCGAGAAAAGTGACGTAGATAGAGACTCCGATTTTCTCTGCTCATTGTCTTGAATTCAACGAAAAGCACTCAACCATGAGAACAATACACGCCCTCGACAACAGATGTCTACGCACTGCATCAAAGCTCACCTGTCAATCTTGTGACATCATTAGGGAATTTCTACATAACGCTCAGATGCAATACTCCCAGAATTAAACCCGCCGGAACCTCTCTTTTGCTACTTTGACGAACGCGTTTAGGGTGATATCGTGGAATAAAAACTGTAAACTCCCATTAAAACAAATTCTTATTTGTTAGTCTTTCTTACACAAAGTTAACTCTGAGCTGAACCGAATCGGGGCACTAACACTTTAAGTTCATTGGTATCCCATCGGTGCGTTCCGCGTGCGTTATTTACATGTATTTTATATAGCGGAATAATAAGGTATCGTTTTCTTCTGCTTTATGTGGCGTCATATGCATGGAGGACGAATCAACTGAGATGGTTTCCCTTACAGCTGGCTGTTCTTAGCCTTAGCCTTAGCAAACTTTTAATCAGGCATTCCTAGCCGGCGACATTTACCGACTAATCGGCTTGTGGTAATGCTGGCAATTCATCAGGAAAGAAACGCTACAAGTTAAACAATGGATACATCTACGGCGGGCCATGCGTCCTTTATTGACTAGGGCAATTGAGAGCGGGGTGGAATTATTTTTCGCCTCATTGTTACAACCGTCGATATAATTGATCCGTTCTGTCGAGTTGCCTGCAAATAATTGTTTTGTTTTTCATTGAAGCAATTGTATTATTATCGTGTGCCGCATTGGTCAGATGGCAGTTGAGGACAACGACGCAGTAGCAAATGTGAATTCATCTTTAGAAGTATTTCTTTCTTCTGTTTCTGTGCTATTAACTTTATGCGTTCATGTTCAAATTGTTTTTTTAAGATCTATTACATACGGAATTTAGGTGCGCATCAAGCTCAGATGATGGGTAGAAGCGACAGAACTCGTTATCTTCAACGTCGCGGCCTTTAAACTACCCAGCGACATTGATCGATCTATTATATTGACAAGTCCCTTGTCAAATATGTACAGTGTGCTGCCCTGGCTGCAACTTACACGATTTCCAACAAGAAGGCCAAGACATGAGCGGCTGCAGCCCATTACCATAGCTACCACGCCGGCAGATAGGAACAAGTATTGATCAAATATGTTTTATTGGTCCTGATTTCTGAGACCGCGGGAAGCTGACTGCATGATATCTATAAAAGATATTTATGATGACTTATGGAGCGGTAGTAATTTCCGGTGAGGAAACGTGTCGGCAACCAGGGGAAACGACGCCGAAGGCACGAATCCCATTGGTTGGGAAGGATTCCTCGGGGGTGTCCCCGGCTGGTTGGACGCTTGTGCGCTCGGGGGTTGGTGGGTTAGGGCGGTGATCCTCTCTCCCCTACGACTTCCTTCAGCCCCCCCCCTCCCCCCCCCCTGCCCCCCCCCCCCCCTCCGACACCACCAGACCGCCCCTGTCATGCCGTTGAGTCTGGCGATTATTTGCCATAGGGCCGGACAATACACTGACCGCTATCAAATTGATGACACTGTTGCAAAAATGATAAAGACCTTGACGAGTTCAAATACGTCCATAAAATTCCACAGCAATCAAACGCATAGCAGAAAGCAAATAAAAAACATTGACGACCCAGCCGTCTCTTTGCGCTTCCCCACACTCAGTCGATAGGCTGTCAGCGGTGTGCTGCACGCGCTGCATACGGTTATTGGGTTTAGACGGCGACAAAGCCAAATTGTTCGCCCAGGGGGGAGGCATTGATACAACTCCCGTCTGATCGATGATTCGCTAAAGGATTCCGCCATTGCCTTGGCCGTACGTGCCTCGTCCGCATGCTGACCGTTCACGCTGCGCAACTACCAATAAAACACATAACGGCTGCGCTATCAGGGATCATGAATAACGTGGGTGCATGTCCGTTCAGTTCATCTGGGACAGCGCGTTTATGCCACCCCCATCTCCCCCCTCCCCCCCGCCTCCGCTCAACTGTGCCCAACAAGATGCATTTGCGCAGCAATTAGGATATAAATGTCAGATAATTTTTAAAAGGAAGGGTTTTGGTTCATTGATGATTGAGTATTTGCCGGCGACTGCCTCGTATGTGCGCCTTATGTTTCACGCGCTGTCTATAATAAAATCACATCCCCGTATACCTGCCAGAATGGACAACAGCGCTCGGTGGGACCTGTGGAGACAAACTGGATGAAACATCACCGACCACAATCGATTTTCAGATCGCATGGCTAGTCACTATTCAAATTCTCTGCAACATCGCGGAATACATTGTGTTCGAGAAATGTCGAAGACAAAGAAGGTTGTAAAAGGACCTTTCGGACATGACACCGTGTCAGATATGTCTTCATAACATTGGCGTCGTCGGCGCCTAGACCTTTGGCAACTATATCCAGACAATTGGTGAAACCATTCGCCAGACTGCCTCCGATATGCCTCCTGGGACAGACGAAATATATTTCCTGGCCGGACCAAGTGTTCCTGGAGCCAAACAGCTTCTAGATCGAGTGTCATCCATATCCGACAATGGGGTAGAAATTGAAAAAGAAAGAAGAAAATATTGTCATCCTTGGGTCTCGCCAAGTTGTCCGTTAATCAATGTTTTCTTCCGGCCACACCAATGGTCCATTCACGGGCGACCTGAGTATGGCATACCAGACGTGTTGGACATCCAGATGGCTAGCCTCGCGGCTTTATATGTCAATAAACAGAACCGATAGGGCACTCGAACATGATTCTGACATCTCACCTTTTCCCATTATGCCAAATAATGTGTCTTTCTTAGATGCGTAGATGAATTTATATTCTACAGTTTTTGCGACTGCCTTGTTTTTGTGTCTTGATTGCTGTAACTCATGTGATACTTTAGGGCTTGGATTATGTGTTGCAATGTTAGATATCACACGAGTTAAAATGAGATATTAACTATGTATGAGCTATCAATTATGGCAAAAATGATGGCGAGCGTCTAACTCATTCCCCGGCAGAAGAGCACCTTGGTCTAGTTATATCACAATAACCCTGCACGGAGAGCCATTTCCTCCCGCATATTAAGCTTTATGCATAACTGTCACAATGCATAAACATGTACACAGCGTGACGCAAGAAAATGAAGCCAACTATTTAGTATTCGCCCATAAAGCAGAGCGAGGACGCTGGATGGCAGTCCGTTCGCCGGTACCACTGACACCCATAAAACAAAGACTTTAAACCTGGGTGTGGTTGCGCACAGGTTTGGTATCCATGGCAACGTTATCAAAAACTCTCGCCCCGGTCTTTTATCCCGACGATAAAATTGACCATACGGTCGACAATGTAACGTGGCTTTTTAAGACTCTCACCGTTAATGATATCGTAATTATGGCTGGCCCAGATTATCGCCAACGCTACAGACGCAAGACTTCTTGGCAGCGCGTCACTTTCATGGCTGTCCTATCCACCAGGTGTCACCAGCTGCTTGGCACGGGACCGGCGGGTGGGGGTGCGAGGGGGTGGGAGGGGTTGGGGGGGGGGGTTGGCATGTGTCGTGGCGTTCTTAATCCATCATCTTCAGCCTCCACTGTGTTATCTCCATGGCGTGTCTGACCATGGCTAGCCACCGTGGGAGTGGCACAAGGGACCGGGGGAGGAGGGATGGATGAAAGGCAGGGAAGAGAGTAGGAATGGGCGTTGGTTAGGGGGAGGAAACAGGCTTTATAGTTCAGACTAATGAACCGGCTGCCGTCCGTGGCAAACTGCTCAGGTTATGTCTGTCTTCACACGGTGTAAAACTAATGGGCACCACGCGATAACAAAGGATCGTCTTAATGAACACGCACGGGGTAGAAACGTCATGCTTCATTATTGTCCACCCCCCCACCCCCCCCACGATATCACGCGCTTCCATCATGAAGGACTGTTCGGTTTGCCCTTAATGACGCCGCGTCACTACAAGGATGACTAGCAGGAGGTCACCCTGTGGCCTAGGAGGTAGCGCCTTCGGCTATTGGCGAGCGTGATTTGCTAGGCCAGTCCAAGCAGCCAGTGGGTGGCTCGAATCCCACCGGTGCAAATATTCCATGTCTTTCTGGGAGAAGCGTGGATGCTTACACCCGGACTCATGGTTCTTCTTTGCCCTGACGCTCCCCGTTGTCGCGATATGACTTACCGAGTTACAAAGCATCTTACTTTGTAGCTTTTCGAACAGTTGTTTCCCGCCAAAATCATTGCCAGAAATTGTCACATTTAAAGTCCTGGTAAGTGCATGAATTATTTATTATTATCATTTTATGTATCCTAAAAATGTATTTTTTTGCACAGCATCCCCCCTAAAATAGTGCAATACACCGATGAACTACACACACATCTGTGATTGACTGGTTGCCGGCATCATGCGATGGTCATGCTATACTAGTATAGCTACATCAAGAACATGACGCTATGTAACCTTCGAATCGGATATGGAATCTTCACATCATACAAAATTGCCCATCTAAAGTGAAAGTCATAAATGCCGTAGACGTTTCACGTTTCGGCCCATATTTTCCGTGAATTTGCCGCGATCGCTCTGAAATTCACTGACATGAGAAAGCAACACCGTGCAATTTTAATGATACCAAACTTACGCGTGTACTGCGCGGTTATCCTTTTTTAGGACACAACCAATATTTCTTCATGCTAACACTCCATTGGCAGCAAATGCAGTTTCGTAAACATACTAAAGCACACGTCATAAGATGACGTAGTTGCCATGGCGCCGAACGTGCTCTGAACAATACATGCTATATATTTGCACCAGCCACGCGGGCCTTGGCAACTATAGAACCTTACATAGTCCGTGATTCAGTCTATTTGCGACAAAGTGTCTGCGGCCAATGGAGTGTCAGCATGGAGAAATATTCTTCATAAGAGCATGGCGTGTTTGGAAATTATTACCACAAGACAATACCAATAACCCAATATATATAAGCATACGTATGTATATATAGTTGCTCCATTCACAACACTTTTAACTACGAAAATATAACCAAAATACCCACTTCGCATTATCTAACCTGCTTTTTTTCACTGACTTGATTTAACATTTAACCAAATTACAGATGTTGACGTGACCCGTTGCCCGGCGTCTAGAAAGACTTTTTTTGCACATCATATTCGGTAGCAACTACTTCCTTCTTATTCATTTAGTTTAACAGACGATGGAATAAAACTCTTTTCCTTGTGTGTTCGGGGTACATACAATTTCAGGGTATCTAATAATAATATGAACCCATATAGATACTAAAATCTAACAGAATGACCCGAAACTGGTTACACTTGTAAGCTGCTGTTTTCCAACCATAAAATGTTCAGGTTTTGTTTGATTCTTAGCGCGCGACATGTATTCAGGACGGCATCCGGTGGGAATATAAAACAAACTAGGAAGTCATGGCGGGCTTTATACCCCCCGGAGGCTGGTGAGTTTACCCTTATTTATCGCCCAGTTTATACTGATTAAACTGTCTCGCCTCCAATGCGTGTTTCATCTCTTAGCAGCCAGCCGGGTTTAGTGTACTGGCTCCGCATCGCTCACACTGTCGCACTATGTTCTTGACGCGCACGCTTCGCGGAAGGTTATCATCGTTAAGACGACGTAAGCCGGTCTTTGGGATGCGCCGCTAGCGTGCCTTACCCACGCCGCGGTCGGTATCACCGGGTCACGAGGAACAGTAAGGGGGGAGGTGGGGGGACGTAGAGGGGGGGGGGGTGAGGGGCGGGGGATGACTGTGTGGCTGCGATGAGGCGGCTCTAATCCTCCCCGTGACTGTCCACGCGGCAGCCAACCCCGGCCGTCATATATATAGCCAGCTCATCCCCCCGACAACCCCCCCCCCCATGTCCCACCACATCCCGCCACCCATTCACCCTCTTACCCCTCACCCTCTCAACCCCCACCTCCACCCCTCCATCATGCCCGCCTCAACCCCGCCCCACCCCTCGCTCAACCCGCCCACCAGCCCTTGAACCCGTTATTAAATTACGGGAGCGCGGTCTTGTCAACTGAATTCGCGCCTGGAGGAGAGTGACCTTCACCTCATAATGGCGGGAAACTTGGACGCCATCGATAACGCGCAGACGACAATGCGGGGCCCAGGGTGGCGGTAGGCGACTCAGCGGGTAGTAATCTGGATCAATGGCCGGTGGTCACGCCGAGGACCGCAGCACCGCCCCGAGCATCCAGGGACCAGCGGAAAGACACCAACTCACGTCGGTAACCCATTACGTATCGGCTCCTTCGGGTCATACTCTGCCCCGGGCGGTATATACCTGGACCACTCGCCGTGCATTTAATAATTCAACCGTTTTGACATTACTTGCTTTTCTTACCTTTAGGCGTAAGTATGAGTTGCGGGTTCAGACATGTGATTCCGCCAATGTGTTTACTGTAGTGAAATGGCCATACTTAAAGCAAAACAGACGCCACTTTTAGTGCAGATACAGGTGGTCGTCCCAAAGTCTGAAAAAAAATAAGTACCTTGGAAACGATACTACGGAAATAGAGATATAGATAAACAAAACACAGATAAAGATAAAATTAAAATACAAAGAAAAAACATTTAGCAGCACGCAGTAGTTTATCCTATCTTATACACCGGGGTAGCGTAGCGAATTTGTATTGAGTACTAAACGAAGCTATTCAATAAAACGTGCGTCGCATGACATAATAGACCATTACCGCCACCGCACGCAAAAACACACACACAAAATAACAGATTACGTCAAACGAATAAAAAATACTGTAGGATGAATGATGAACAATGAATGATGCTTAAAAAATCTGCCTCCAGCACTTTCCAGTTTCATCATTTCATCAGCGGAGGGCACTTTTATCAAAGAGGTTGCGGTTTTGACTCTCGCCTAAGTGTTGCGACCGATCAATCCGAGATCTTGACGTGGCGAAGCGCGCGAGCGGTGACTTGGCGCGATGAAGCCCAGGACATTGCCCCGAGGCTTGCACAGGCAGAAAACACAGTCCTGGTTCTCGACGGTCGAGGCGAGGAAGGAAGTCTTCCCTCAATATCAGTTACAGATCCAGCGAAACACCAGTGTCTCGGCTCTTGTCTTTGGCTTCAATCAATCAAAGACGATGGTCTTTTTAAATCGATATATCGACGCCGATCAACCTGGCCGCCCGCTCGCCAGGCAACGATAAAACCCTGGCGACGCTGACCTTTCACGATTGTTCTGTGGAATTGTTGGCACCTCGTGGTCTACACCTATTATGCTTTGTCATATCTGCTGCGAAGGCATCATCAGTCAACGTTATGTTCTATCTGTTGAACTTTCCATCCATTGTCTGTGGTCATATATATATATATATATATATATACGTAGTCTGTTTTTATTTATCTCGACCGGTTTCACACGCTCCGGGCACTGTCTTCAAGCCCCAGTGGTAGAGTGCTCCACGTGATATCAAGTATTGGCTTCGAGTCCTGTCGGTACGGCACCTACCCACCCGTGTATGGGGCCGCCTCGATAGCTTTGAGTGCACTGGCCACTTGAGAGCCTAACGGCACGTGGATTGATGGTTCGAGCCCCGCTGTGGCCATGTCTGTGTGGTCGCAGGATAAAGATCCTATGTTGTTCCTTCGCAAAGAGCAGGGGGTTACCTCCGGGGACACATGTGGCTCCACTCTCCCGTCCTTTTCCCATTGACGCGATATGACCAAAAAGTGGTTACAGCGTCCTGAATATACCAACAACCAACACACCAACCCGTCTTAACATGATGTTCATGATGAAAAGATCATCCATGACAACTCAAATGCATTGCCTGCTATGGATGCCTTAATTACCTGACAACAATCAAGCCCGTTGTCGGACACCAATAAATTCCTTTAACTGACAGTTGATTACAGCAATGAACCCCGTTAACTGACAGCAACGAATGCCGTTTGCTGACAGCAATGAACCCCGTTAACTGACAGCAACGAATCTCGTTTACTGACAGCAATGGACCCCGAAATGCATAACTAACAATCACCAATTAATGACAATTAATTAATTTATCACACATAATACATGCGTCACTCAGTTATATAGACATTTATATATAGTTTCATTAAAATGTTTGCCAACAAACAAGTCTTGTTCCACTACTACTGCAACAAACATCTTCTTCTGGTAAATTCAGGGAAGAGTGTTCACGTAGGGAAGGCATGTACGTGGCACTACGCACGTCCATCAGCGCTGACGCAGTGTAATCGTGTGGTTATTTACAAACAGCCACTTCATAGCCATGCGTAATTACTTAACGAGGCCATTTCATCGCGCCCTCGACATCTGTCAATGCGTCCTTGGCGTTACTAATGAATTTATTAACACCTACAGCCTGAAAGTGACTCATCAAGACAGTCATGTATGGGAATTCGTCCGGTGTACGACCACGGCCCCCTTCGATCCCCTTCACAGGGGCGACCCTCAGGCTAATTGCGGTGCCTAGGCTACGCCACCCAACAGGCAATACGGCTTTGGGAGGGCTGCTGCTGTCATGGCTACTCTGCAAGTTGGCGTTAATGCAAGACAGCCCACGTGTTAAGTACGGCCGCGAGCTAGCCTCTCCTGTGCAAATAGCGTCGGTGGGAGGGCAAACCACATGCTGCTGCCTCTTCAGACGGTCCTTTAATAGCAAACGCCTTCCCTCTCCTGGGATCAGAGCCTCGACCCCACCCCCCGTCAAGCGCCTTCCCCCTCCTTCTATAGAGCACCCCCCTACTCCACCCCCCCCCCACATCATCATCCTTCTTATCCATGTCCCGCTACCATTGTTTCCGTGGTTTTCTAACCTAGGCATGTTGACGAAGGAAATTACGCGTGAAATGAGACTCGAAATCAATGTGTATCTTTTCACCTCCACGCTGTCTCGTAGCAATCTAATGGGACACAGACTGGTCTGCTTGAAGGCTGAACAGCTGACAGGACACGGCTGTCTACAGCGATGGCTGTACGTGTCTGCTTGAAGGCTGGACAGCTGACAGGACATGGCCGTCTACAGGGATGGCTGTAAGTGTCTGCTTGAAGGCTGGACAGCTGACATGACACGGCTGTCTACAGAGATGGCTGTAAGTGTCTGATTGAAAGCTGGACAGCTGACACGACACGGCTGTCTACAGGGATGGTTGTAAGTGTCTGATTGAAGGCTGGACAGCTGACAGGACACGGCTGTCAACAGGGATGGCTGTAAGTGCCTGATTGAAGGCTGGACAGCTGACAGGACACGGCTGTCTAAAGGGATGGCTGTAAGTGTCTGATTGAAAGCTGGACAGCTGACAGGCCACGGCTGTCTACATGGATGGCTGTAAGTGTCTGATTGAAGGCTGGACAGCTGACAGGGCACGGCTGTCTAAAGGGATGATTGTAATGGTCTGATTGAAGGCTGGATAGCTGACAGGACACGGCTGTCCAAAGGGATGGCTGTAAGTGTCTGATTGAAGCCTGAACAGCTGACAGGACACGACTGTCTACAGGGATGGCTGTAAGTGTCTGATTGAAGGCTGGACAGCTGACAGGACACGGCTGTCTACAGGGATGGCTGTAAGTGTCCGATTGAAGGCTGGACAGCTGACAGGACACGACTGTCTAAAGGGATGGCTGTAAGTGTCTGATTGAAGGCTGGACAGCTGACAGGACACGGCTGTCTACATGGATGGCTGTAAGTGTCTGATTGAAGGCAGGACAGCTGACAGGACACGACTGTCTACAAGGATGGCTGTAATGGTCTGATTGAAGGCGGGACAGCTGACATGGCACGGCTTTCTACAGGGATGGCTGTAAGTGTTTAACTAAAGGCTGGACAGCTGACAGGACACGGCTGTCCAAAGGGATGGCTGTAAGTGTCTGATTGAAAGCTGGACAGCTGACAGGACACGGCTGTCTACATGGATGGTTGTAAGTGTCTGATTGAAGGCTGGGCAGCTGACAGGACACGGCTGTCTAAAGGGATGGCTGTAAGTGTCTGATTGACGGCTGGACAGCTGACAGGACACGGCTGTCTACAGGGATGGCTGTAAGTGTCTGATTGAAGGCTGGACAGCTGACAGGACACGGCTGTCTACATGGATGGCTGTAAGTGTCTGATTGAAAGCTGGACAGCTGACAGGACACGACTGTCTACAAGGATGGCTGTAATGGTCTGATTGAAGGCGGGAAGGCTGACAGGACACGGCTGTCTAAAGGGATGGCTGTAAGTGTCTGATTGAAGGCTGGACAGCTGACAGGACACGGCTGTCTACATGGATGGCTGTAAGTGTCTGATTGAAGGCTGGACAGCTGACAGGACACGGCTGTCTAAAGGGATGGCTGTAAGTGTCTGATTGAAGGCTGGACAGCTGACAGGACACGGCTGTCTACATGGATGGCTGTAAGTGTCTGGTTGAAGGCTGGACAGCTGACAGGACACGACTGTCTACAAGGATGGCTGTAATGGTCTGATTGAATGCGGGACAGCTGACAGGACACGGCTGTCTACAGGGATGGCTGTAAGTGTCTGATTGAATGCTGACCGGCAGACAGGACACGGCTGTCTACAGGGATGGCTGTAAGTGTCTGATTGAAGGCTGGACAGCTGACAGGACATGGCTGTCTGCCGGGATGGCTGTAAGTGTCTGTATGAAGGCGGCACACATGACAGGAAATGGCTTTCTACATGGATGGCTGTAAGTGTCTGATTGAAAGCTGGACAGCTGACAGGACATGGCTGTCTAAAGGGATGGCTGTAAGTGTCTGATTGAAGGCTGGACAGCTGACAGCGCACGGCTGTATACATGGATGGCTGTAAGTGTCTGATTGAAGGCTGGACAGCTGACAGGACATGGCTGTCTAAAGGGATGGCTGTAAGTGTCTGATTGAAGGCTGGACAGCTGACATGACACGGCTGTCTACATGGATGGCTGTAAGTGTCTGATTGAATGCTGAACGGCAGACAGGACACGGCTGTCTACAGGGATGGCTGTAAGTGTCTGATTCAAGGCTAGACAGCTGACAGGACATGGCTGTCTGCAGGGATGGCTGTAAGTGTCTGATTGAAGGCGGCACACATGACAGGACATGGCTTTCTACATGGATGGCTGTAAGTGTCTGATTGAAAGCTGGACAGCTGACAGGACATGGCTGTCTAAAGGGATGGCTGTAAGTGTCTGATTGAAGGCTGGACAGCTGACAGGGCACGGCTGTCTACATGGATGGCTGTAAGTGTCTGATTGAAGGCTAGACAGCTGACAGGGCACGGCTGTCTACATGGATGGCTGTAAGTGTCTGATTGAAGGCTGGACAGCTGACAGGACACGGCGGTCTACATGGATGGCTGTAAGTGTCTGATTGAAGGCTGGACAGCTGACAGGGCACGGCTGTCTACATGTATGGCTGTAAGTGCCTGATTGAAGGCTGGACAGCTGACAGGACACGACTGTCTACAAGGATGGCTGTAAGTGTCTGATTGAAGGCTGGACAGCTGACAGGACACGACTGTCTACAAGGATGGCTGTAAGTGTCTGATTGAAAGCTGGACAGCTGACAGGACATGGCTGTCTACATGGATGGCTGTAAGTGTCTGATTGAAAGCTGGACAGCTGACAGGACATGGCTGTCTAAAGGGATGGCTGTAAGTGTCTGATTGAAGGCTGGACAGCTGACAGCGCACGGCTGTATACATGGATGGCTGTAGGTGTCTGATTGAAGGCTGGACAGCTGACAGGACATGGCTGTCTAAAGGGATGGCTGTAATGGTCTGATTGAAGGCTGGACAGCTGACATGACACGGCTGTCTACAAGGATGGCTGTAAGTGTCTGATTGAATGCTGAACGGCAGACAGGACACGGCTGTCTACAGGGATGGCTGGAAGTGTCTGACTGAAGGCTGGACAGCTGACAGGACATGGCTGTCTGCAGGGATGGCTGTAAGTGTCTGATTGAAGGCGGCACACATGACAGGACATGGCTTTCTACATGGATGGCTGTAAGTGTCTGATTGAAAGCTGGACAGCTGACAGGACATGGCTGTCTAAAGGGATGGCTGTAAGTGTCTGATTGAAGGCTGGACAGCTGACAGGGCACGGCTGTATACATGGATGGCTGTAAGTGTCTGATTGAAGGCTGGACAGCTGACAGGACATGACTGTCTAAAGGGATGGCTGTAAGTGTCTGATGGAAAGTTGGACAGCTGACAGGACATGGCTGTTTGAAGGGATTGCTGTCAGTGTCTGATTGAAGGCTGGACAGCTGACAGGGCACGGCTGTCTACATGGATGGCTGTAGGTGTCTGATTGAAGGCTAGACAGCTGACAGGGCACGGCTGTCTACATGGATGGCTGTAAGTGTCTGATTGAAGGCTGGACAGCTGACAGGACACGGCGGTCTACATGGATGGCTGTAAGTGTCTGATTGAAGGCTGGACAGCTGACAGGGCACGGCTGTCTACATGTATGGCTGTAAGTGTCTGATTGAAGGCTGGACAGCTGACAGGACACGACTGTCTACAAGGATGGCTGTAAGTGTCTGATTAAAAGCTGGACAGCTGACAGGACATGGCTGTCAACAGGGATGGCTGTAAGTGTCTGATTGAAGGCTGGACAGCTGACAGGACACGACTGTCTACAAGGATGGCTGTAAGTGTCTGATTGAAAGCTGGACAGCTGACAGGACACGGCTGTCTACATGGATGGCTGTAAGTGTCTGATTGAAGGCGGCACAGCTGACAGGACATGGCTGTCTAAACAGATGGCTGTAAGTGTCTGATTGAAAGCTGGACAGCTGACAGGACACGGCTGTCTACAGGGATGGCTGTAAGTGTGTAATTGAAAGCTGGACAGCTGACAGGACACGGCTGTCTACAGGGATGGCTGTAAGTGTGTAATTGAAAGCTGGACAGCTGACAGGACACGGCTGTCTACAGAGATGGCTGTAAGTGTCTGATTGAAGGCTGGACAGCTGACAGGACATGGCTGTCTACAGAGATGGCTGTAAGTGTCTGATTGAAGGCTGGACAGCGGACAGGGCACGGCTGTCTACATGGATGACTGTAAGTGTCTGATTGAAGGCTGGACAGCTGACAGGACACGACTGTCTACAAGGATGGCTGTAATGGTCTGATTGAAGGCGGCAGAGCTGGCAGGCATGGCTGTCTAAAGGGATGGCTGTAAGTGTCTGATTGAAGGCTGAACAGCTGACAGGACACGGCTGTCTGCAGGGATGGCTGTAAGTGTCCGATTGAAGGCTGCACAGCTGACAGGACACGGCTGTCTACAGGGATGGCTGTAAGTGTCTGATTGAAGGCTGGACAGCTGACATGGCACGGCTTTCTACAGGGATGGCTGTAGGTGTCTGATTGAAGGCTGGACAGCTGACAGGACACGGCTGTCTACAGGGATGGCTGTAAGTGTCTGATTGAAGGCTGGACAGCAGACAGGACACGGCTGTCTACATGGATGGCTGTAAGTGTCTGACTGAAGGCTGGACAGTTGACAGGACACGGCTGTCTACATGGATGGCTGTAAGTGTCTGATTGAAGGCTGGACAGCTGACAGGACACGGCTGTCTACATGGATGGCTGTAAGTGTCTGATTGAAGGCTGGACAGCTGAGAGGGCACGGCTGTCTACAAGGATGGCTGTAATGGTTTGATTGATGGCTGGACATCTGACAGGACACGACTGTGTACAGGGATGGCTGTAAGTGTCTGATTGAAGGCTGGACAGCTGACAGGACACGGCTGTCTACATGGATGGCTGTAATGGTCTGACTGAAGGCTGGACAGCTGACAGGACACGACTGTCTAAAAGGATGGCTGTAAGTGTCTGATTGAAGGCTGGACAGCTGACAGGACACGGCTGTCTACAGGGATGGCTGTAAGTGTCTGATTGAAGGCTGGACAGCTGACAGGACACGGCTGTCTACAAGGATGGCTGTAAGTGTCTGATTGAAGGCTGGACAGCCGACAGGACACGACTGTCTAAAAGGATGGCTGTAAGTGTCTGATTGAAGGCTGGACAGCTGACAGGGCACGGCTGTCTACATGGATGGCTGTAAGTGTCTGATAGAAGGCTGGACAGCTGACAGGACACGGCTGTCTACAAGGATGGCTGTAAGTGTCTGATTGAAGGCTGGACAGCTGACAGGACACGGCTGTCTCAAGGGATGGCTGTAAGTGTCTGATTGAAGGCTGGACAGCTGACAGGACATGGCTGTCTACATGGATGGCTATAAGTGTCTGATTGAAAGCTGGACAGCTGACAGGGCACGGCTGTCTAAAGGGATGGCTGTAAGTGTCTGATTGAAGGCTGGACAGCTGACAGGGCACGGCTGTCTACATGGATGGCTGTAAGTGTTTGACTGAAGGCTGGACAGCTGACAGGACACGGCTGTCTACAAGGATGGCTGTAAGTGTCTGATTGAAGGCTGAACAGCTGACAGGACACGACTGTCTACATGGATGGTTGTAATGGTCTGATTGAAGGCTGGACAGCTGACATGACACGACTGTCTAAAGGGATGTCTGTAAGTGTCTGGTTGAAGCCTGGACAGCTGACAGGACACGGCTGTCTACAGGGATGGCTGCAAGTGTCTGATTGTAGGCTGGACAGCTGACAGGGTACGGCTGTCTACATGGATGGTTGTAATGGTCTGATTGAAGGCTGGACAGCTGACGAGAGCCCGCTGTCTACATGGATGGCTGTAAGTGTCTGATTGTAGGGTGGACAGCTGACAGGACACGGCTGTCTAAAGGGATGGCTGTAATGTCTGATTGAAAGCTGGACAGCTGACAGGACAGGGCCGTCTACATGGATGGCTGTAAGTGTCTGATTGAAGGCTGGACAGCTGACAGGACATGGCTGTCTAAAGGGATGGCTGTAAGTGTCTGATTGAAGGCTGAACAGCTGACTGGACACGGCTGTCTAAAGGGATGGCTGTAAGTGTCTGATTGAAGGCTGAACAGCTGACTGGACACGGCTGTCTAAAGGGATGGCTGTAAGTGTCTGATTGAAGGCTGAACAGCTGACTGGACACGGCTGTCTACAGGGATGGCTGTAAGTGTCTGATTGAAGGCTGAACAGCTGACTGGACACGGCTGTCTAAAGGGATGGCTGTAAGTGTCTGATTGAAGGCTGGACAGCTGACAGGACACGGCTGTCTAAAGGGATGGCTGTAAGTGTCTGATTGAAGGCTGAACAGCTGACTGGACACGGCTGTCAACGGGGATGGCTGTAAGTGTCTGATTGAAGGCTGAACAGCTGACTGGACACGGCTGTCTAAAGGGATGGCTGTAAGTGTCTGATTGAAGGCTGAACAGCTGACTGGACACGGCTGTCTAAAGGGATGGCTGTAAGTGTCTGATTGAAGGCTGAACAGCTGACAGGACACGGCTGTCTAAAGGGATGGCTGTAAGTGTCTGATTGAAGGCTGAACAGCTGACTGGACACGGCTGTCTACAGGGATGGCTGTAAGTGTCTGATTGAAGGCTGAACAGCTGACTGGACACGGCTGTCTAAAGGGATGGCTGTAATGGTCTGATTGAAAGCTGGACAGCTGACAGGACACGGCTGTCTACAGGGATGGCTGTAAGTGTATGATTGAAGGCTGGACAGCTGACAGGACACGGCTGTCAACAGGGATGGCTGTAAGTGTCTGATTGAAGGCTGGACAGCTGACAGGACATGGCTGTCTACAAGGATGGTTGTAAGTGTCTGATTGAAGGCTGGACAGCTGACAGGGCACGGCTGTCTACATGGATGGCTGTAAGTGTCTGATTGAAGGCTGGACAGCTGACAGGACACGACTGTCTACAGGG
Organism: Arenicola marina; assembly: GCA_964019135.1. Taxonomy (NCBI): domain Eukaryota; kingdom Metazoa; phylum Annelida; class Polychaeta; family Arenicolidae; genus Arenicola; species Arenicola marina. Next base: position 23,019,840 of record OZ025255.1, read on the forward strand.
ATGGCTGTAAGTGTCTGATTGAAGGCTGGACAGCTGACAGGGCACGGCTGTCTACATGGATGGCTGTAAGTGTCTGATTGAAGGCTGGACAGCTGACAGGGTACGGCTGTCTACAGGGATGGCTGTAAGTGTCTGATTGAAGGCTGGACAGCTGACAGGGCACGGCTGTCTACATGGATGGCTGTAAGTGTCTGATTGAAGGCTGGACAGCTGACAGGACACGACTGTCTACAAGGATGGCTGTAATGGTCTGATTAAAGGCGGGACAGCTGACAGGACATAGCTGTCTAAAGGGATGGCTGTGATGTCTGATTGAAAGCTGGACAGCTGACAGGACATGGCTGTCTACAAGGATGGTTGTAAGTGTCTGATTGAAGGCTGGACAGCTGACAGGGCACGGCTGTCTACAGGGATGGCTGTAAGTGTCTGATTGAAGGCTGGACAGCTGACAGGACATGGCTGTCTACAGGGTTGGCTGTAAGTATCTGATTGAAGGCTGGACAGCTGACAGGACACGACTGTCTACAAGGATGGCTGTAATGGTCTGATTAAAGGCGGGACAGCTGACAGGACATAGCTGTCTAAAGGGATGGCTGTGATGTCTGATTGAAAGCTGGACAGCTGACAGGACATGGCTGTCTACAAGGATGGTTGTAAGTGTCTGATTGAAGGCTGGACAGCTGACAGGGCACGGCTGTCTACATGGATGGCTGTAAGTGTCTGATTGAAGGCTGGACAGCTGACAGGACACGACTGTCTACAAGGATGGCTGTAATGGTCTGATTAAAGGCGGGACAGCTGACAGGACATAGCTGTCTAAAGGGATGGCTGTGATGTCTGATTGAAAGCTGGACAGCTGACAGGACATGGCTGTCTACAGGGATGGCTGTAAGTGTCTGATTGAAGGCTGAACAGCTGACAGGGCACGGCTGTCTACAGGGATGGCTGTAATGGTCTGATTGAAGGCTGGACAGCTGACAGGACATGGCTGTCTACAGGGTTGGCTGTAAGTATCTGATTGAAGGCTGGACAGCTGACAGGACACGACTGTCTACAAGGATGGCTGTAATGGTCTGATTAAAGGCGGGACAGCTGACAGGACATAGCTGTCTAAAGGGATGGCTGTGATGTCTGATTGAAAGCTGGACAGCTGACAGGACATGGCTGTCTACAAGGATGGTTGTAAGTGTCTGATTGAAGGCTGGACAGCTGACAGGGCACGGCTGTCTACATGGATGGCTGTAAGTGTCTGATTGAAGGCTGGACAGCTGACAGGACACGACTGTCTACAAGGATGGCTGTAATGGTCTGATTAAAGGCGGGACAGCTGACAGGACATAGCTGTCTAAAGGGATGGCTGTGATGTCTGATTGAAAGCTGGACAGCTGACAGGACATGGCTGTCTACAGGGATGGCTGTAAGTGTCTGATTGAAGGCTGAACAGCTGACTGGACACGGCTGTCAACGGGGATGGCTGTAAGTGTCTGATTGAAGGCTGAACAGCTGACAGGACACGGCTGTCAACAGGGATGGCTGTAAGTGTCTGATTGAAGGCTGGACAGCTGACAGGACATGGCTGTCTACAAGGATGGCTGTAAATGTCTGATTGAAGGCTGGACATCTGACAGGACATGGCTGTCTACAAGGATGGCTGTAAGTGTCTGATTGAAGGCTGGACAGCTGACAGGACATGGCTGTCTACAAGGATGGCTGTAAATGTCTGATTGAAGGCTGGACATCTGACAGGACATGGCTGTCTACAAGGATGGCTGTAAGTGTCTGATTGAAGGCTGGACAGCTGACAGGACATGGCTGTCTACAAGGATGGCTGTAAGTGTCTGATTGAAGGCTGGACAGCTGACAGGACACGGCTGTCTACAGGGATGGCTGTAAGTGTCTGATTGAAGGCTGGGCAGCTGACAGGACACGGCTGTCTACAGGGATGGCTGTAAGTGTCTGATTGAAGGCTGAACAGCTGACAGTACACGGCTGTCTACATGGATGGCTGTAAGTGTCTGATAGAAGGCTGGACAGCTGACAGGACACGGCTGTCTGCATGGATGGCTGTAAGTGTCTGATTGAAGGCTAGACAGCTGACAGGACACGGCTGTCTACAGGGATGGCTGTAAGTGTCTGATTGAAGGCTGGACAGCTGACAGGACACGGCTGTCTACAGGGATGGCTGTAAGTGTCTGATTGAAGGCTGGACAGCTGACAGGACATGGCTATTAACATGGAGTGTACGTTTATCAACGGAAGAGAACTGTTCTCGCGTTTATCTGTTTTCCCTGAGCTACTAACCTGGGTAGCAGGGACTGAGTTTACCGGAATGCACCAGCATGAACGGTGGCTCATTGGAGTAATTTGATGTAATCAGTGTAATGGGAAAGATCCGGGCAGTGCAGCGACAAAAATGCGGTAGGTGCCACTCAGCAAAACGGCATTGTAGACAGGAAGTGCCAAGGGAATAGCCAGGCGCAGGTGCATTAATGCATCCAAACTAAACTTCTCACTGCTTGCTTGCATACTATAGGCGAACCTGCTACGCTACTGAAAGCATTAGTCTGATGTCTCTGACGGAGATAATGAAGCAGACGAATGGTGATTGGGTCGAACTTGCCAATTCACGGTATGGTAAATTGTTCAACAGGGACATCAGGGGATGACCGAGACTCAGAATAATGAGGAAACGAAATGCTCGGGTCACAAGATGAAGTCCCAAGGAGAAGAGAACCGCGTAGTTGTTGGCTGGATTATGTGAATTTTGAATCAATTGGGGACTAAAACAGGGGCTCTGTATGCAGTGGGACCCGGATTGAGATTTATCACATTCGCCCGCCTTCCACCCACGCCACACTCCCGACATCCCACAACGCCGTCCTATTCGCCAGACATCCAGATGCAGATGCGATTACAAATAAATGAAGCAAGTTTTGGGAAAAGTCTGATGATATTTCTGGGTGACATTGCATATATAAGTAAGCTGCTTGCGCATTCGTCAGGATTATTCGCCATTATTAATTCAAGCCCAACATGGCCTGCTTCGGGAAGTAAATCACGATCATAGGTCATGTAGATAATACAATCCGAATGATGCATTTCTTAGCGGTAATAGAAAAACCGCGGAAAGGCCAAACAAAGTAGAAGTTACAAAAAGCTGGCTGATGCGGATTCGAGACCCAGTATGCGTTCATGTGCGAGGCACTCACTGATGATAAAAGCAAAAGGCAAAAACGGAGGCGAATTGCTGAAATTGGGCATCCTCGTATGCATTAAGGCGAAGTGACAAGCCGTTGTGACAGCTACGCTCCGGCAAACAGACAAAATTTAATAAATAAGGTGCGCGGCCAGCTTCTGTGTTAGAGACATTTTTTTTTTATTTTCGTGCCGCGGTCTGTAATGCAAAACATCCTAATTACGCCTGCGACATATACTTAAATGGATAGTGCCAACGATCTCATTTCTTCTGGGTGGACTCATTAAGATGTGACTAAATTAGGCAACAACACCAGTCAAGGAGTCGCTGGTTAAAAATATTCAACATGTGACTTACAATCCCCATAGCTATTTACCCTGTATAATCATATGTTATGTGTTCATATTACCCATGCTTACAACCGACTAATGTTTCCGTCCATTGTTTGTGGAACAATAAACATGGATCACTTTCTTGGCGGTCTGCTTGGCTCACACCTTACATACCTTCATAATCTCACATCCATAATGATTCCATCAATGCTTCCCACCTCTAAAACCAGGGCGAGGCTACGAACCCTTGCCCCTTGCATCTGGGACAAGTGTCTACAACCGCTATATCATTGTCCTGGGGAGATTCTCAGATCCAAATTTACCCGCCATTGTACAAAACCGGCCTAGAACGCCAACATTTCATTTCATTTTCATCTCTAGGAGGATGTATATTTCGTCCTCACCCCGCCGCTGTGACCCCGCCGCCCCCCCCCCCCACCCCACTGTCCTTCCTCCCATCCTATCCTCAATCCATCCCAGCTTCCGCCGTCTTGCCCTTGCAGCGCCTACACCTTCCGAATCCCAATTTCTCCCGGTATCTCTCGCAATCCGTCTCATCGCCCATCGCGCCGTCTTTCCCTTAACACCGTCACCCGGGCGCCAGCCATAAAACCACCCATCGCATCAACTTACCGCCGACTCTGCGAGACTCGCGATGATGATGGTTTTACAGGCTCCATAAACACCAGGGTCATTACTGGCGGAGTCGGCCCCCCCAAAAAAACCCACGTCTACATCCCGCCCTACCGCCCGCTCGCAATGCCATCCCCACCGGTCGAGCCAACCGCTAAACAGAGCCACATCACGTGGGTTAGCTTTCTTTAATCAATTTGAGATACCTTGGTATTGGGATGCATGTAGTAGTGGTCGACCCCGCGGCTTGACGGGCCACGCTGTCCTCACACACATAGCGGCAGTGTCTGCAGCAAAACTAACACCGGGTGCCAATGGAATTGGCGTTGGATAATCAGGTACTGCTGGAGACACGGGCACGCCTCCAGAGGAAGGGGGTCTATATATAGCATGACTGGACAGCTATTTAACGTTATATCCGGCAATAAAATGTCAGACATGTGCCGGACTAGAGTCTAGATGCTTCAGCTCTGTGGTGTAGACATGGAATGTCCATTTCAGAAGAGAACACTCACGTTCACAGCTGAACTGCAAGGTCAATGCGCGCGTGCATGTATGTAACTTTCAAGTACGGATATGTGTTTATTTCATTGACTGTACTTTAGATAACGGAATAGTTAAATTATATAACGGAATATTTAAATTATATAACGGAGTATTTAAATTATATAACGGAGTAGTTAATTTAGATAACGTAGTATTTAAATTATATAACAGAGCAGTTAAAATATATAACGGAGTAGTTAAATCATATAACCGGCGTCATGGAGTAGATTGTTCAGTTGGCGTCATGGAGTAGATTGTTCAGTTGTCGTCATGAATAGATTTTTCAGTTGGCGTCATCGAGTAGATTGTTCAGTTGTCGTCATGGAGTAGATTGTTCAGTTGTCGTCATGGAGTAGATTTTTCAGTTGGCGTCATGGAGTAGATCATCTCATCATGGGATAATGGAGTATTTTGAATAGGTAAATGTGTGTCCTTGAGGACGGTGTTTGTCCCGGCGCCAGACAGGTGACCCTCACCACCCAGCGATGCGTCTAAATCTGTTTGAAGACATTGTGTGACATGAGAAGGCGGAGGCGGCCACCGAGGCATCCGGCCGCTGCAGCCAGCTCCCCCAGCAGCCGGGGAATCCATACAACAGCTCGACAGATCTACCGGGAGCCACGGTCGCTTGGCCCCACAACGGCAACCGGCTTACAAATAATCCGCTTGAGATCGTAAAGGGCAACCGCGGCGCACGAATAGGACGGGTCAGCGGCGGCGGAAGTTGACCGAGGAACCCTGGGAGTGGAGTGGCGGCAGCCGCCCAAACTGGGCTGGTGGCTGGAGAGCGCAAGGGGAGAGGGAAGGGTTCGGGGACAGTGTAGGGGCGGGGACAAGGGAAGGGTCCGGGGATGGGGTAGGGGCGGGGGCAAGGAAAGGGCTCGGGGAGGGGTTTGGGGCGGGGGCAAAGAAAGGGTCCGGGGAGGGGGTAGGGGCGGGGGCAAGGGAAGGGTCCGGGGAGGGGTTTGGGGCGGGGGCAAAGAAAGGGTCCGGGGAGGGGGTAGGGGCGGGGGCAAGGGAAGGGTCCGGGGAGGGGTTTGGGGCGGGGGCAAAAAAAGGGCCCGGGGAGGGGTTTGGGGCGGGGGCAAAGAAAGGGTCCGGGGAGGGGCTAGGGGCGGGGGCAAGGGAAGGGTCCGGGGAGGGGGTAGGGGCGGGGGCAAGGGAAGAATTCGGAGAGGGGTAGGGGCGGGGGCAAGGGAAGGGTCCGGGGAGGGGGTAGGGGCGGGGGAAAGGGGAGGATTCGGGGAGGGGGTAGGGGCGGGGGAAAGGGAAGGATTCGGAGAGGGGGTAGGGGCGGGGGAAAGGGAAGGATTCGGGGAGGGGGTAGGGGCGGGGGCAAGGGAAGGGTCCGGGGAACGGGTAGGGGCGGGGGCAAGGGAAGGGTCCGGGGAGGTGGTAGGGGCGGGGGAAAGGGAAGGGTCCGGGGAGTGGGTAGGGCCGGGGGGAAAGGGAAGGGTCCGGAGAGGGGGTAGGGGCGGGGACAAGGGAAGGGTCCGGAGAGGGGGTAGGGGCGGGGGCAAGGGAAGGGTCCGGGGAGTGGGTAGGGGCGGGGGGAAAGGGAAGGGTCCGGGGAGGGGGTAGGGGCGGGGGCAAGGGAAGGGTCCGGAGAGGGGGTAGGGGCGGGGGCAAGGGAAGGATTCGGAGAGGGGGTAGGGGCGGGGGAAAGGGAAGGATTCGGGGAGGGGGTAGGGGCGGGGGAAAGGGAAGGATTCGGAGAGGGGGTAGGGGCGGGGGAAAGGGAAGGATTCGGGGAGGGGGTAGGGGCGGGGGCAAGGGAAGGGTCCGGGGAACGGGTAGGGGCGGGGGGGAAAGGGAAAGGTCCGGAGAGGGGGTAGGGGCGGGGACAAGGGAAGGGTCCGGAGAGGGGGTAGGGGCGGGGACAAGGGAAGGGTCCGGAGAGGGGGTAGGGGCGGGGGCAAGGAAAGAGTCCGGGGAGTGGGTAGGGGCGGGGGGAAAGGGAAGGGTCCGGAGAGGGGGTAGGGGCGGGGGCAAGGGAAGGGTCCGGGGAGTGGGTAGGGGCGGGGGGAAAGGGAAGGGTCCGGGGAGGGGGTAGGGGCGGGGACAAGGGAAGGGTCCGGGGAGGGGGTTGGGGCGGGGGCAAGGGAAGGGTCCGGGGAGCGGGTAGGGGCGGAGGCAAGGGAAGAGTCCGAGGATGGGGTAGGGGCGGAGGCAAGGGAAGGATCCGGAAAGGGAGTAGGTGCGGGGGCAAAGAATGGGTCCGGGGAGGGGGTAGGGGCTGGAGCAAACGAAGGGTCCGGGAAGGGGGTAGGTGCGGGGGCAAGGAAAGTGGGGGATGGGGTAGGGGCGGAGGCAAGGGAAGGATCCGGAAAGGGAGTAGGTGCGGGGGCAAAGAATGGGTCCGGGGATGGGGTAGGGGCTGGAGCAAACGAAGGGTCCGGGAAGGGGGTAGGTGCGGGGGCAAGGAAAGTGGGGGAGGGGGGTAGAGGCGGTGGAAAGGGAAGGGTCCGGGGAGTGGGTAGGTGCGGGGGCAAGCGAAGGGTCCGGGAAGGAGGTAGGGGCGGGATGCAAAGGTCAACAACACCGGGAGCGTGTTCTCCCTTGGATGGGGGGAGAGTGATGTTGGGCAGGGTTGGAGGCTGGGTGGTGGACAAGTGCTGGTGGTGGCGGTGGGTGGGGGTGGGGCAGGTAAAGGTAGGTGGGCGGGGATGGGTCGTGATGGTGTGTGGGGTGCTGATGTGTGATAGTGATGGGGATGATGTGGTTGTGTAGTTGGGAAGGGAGCTGATGTGATGGTAGGGCGTGATGGGTGCGTGTGGCGGGGATAGATGGTGAGATGGTGAGATGGTGAGATGGTCAGTGTTATGGAGTGTGAAAGATATGGGGTGCGCGAACGAGGCAATAAATACATCAGAGGGGGTGTTATCGACGCCATGTTGTTATGTTTTATGGTAAATTGCGTGCGATGTGATGGTGCAAGGATGGTATTTCGTTTGTTTGGTATGGTATGTGGGTCAGTGTAGGTACCTGCCATTCACTTTTCATTCGACAAATGGCAGCACGATTGTCAATAGGGCAACAGTAATCTTCCCATTCCCCTGTAAGTTATCTCGGTCACGGTTCGTGGGCTTGTCACAATATTCATTTGATAAATAGGCAATGATTTAGTTTTTTTGTCTTTTTTAAAATTGTATCTTGCAATGGAAAATGAACGCCGGAAAGATTTGATATGTGCAATATATGATATATTACCTTTGTGATTGCGCGTGATGCGAGATTGCTTTGTGGTAATAAATTATGGGGGCCTGATATGGTTCTTGGGTTTTGTGGTATATTGTGTGGTGGGAATAGTGGTGTAACTGGTGTGTCAGTGTGTGTGATTGTCTGTGGTATGTGATGCCGGTTCGTGGTGTCATTATGGTGTTCTATAGCACAGCGCACGGTGTGAGAGGTATGGGCGATGCTGGAGCAGTCACGACCAAATAACGACCACTACTTGACCCCCAATCTCAACCATTATCGAAGCAGTCTCCATTCCATGTCTGGATGCAAGAGGACCAGTGCACACCCTGGGGGTAAACATCAATGGTTCCTATTTGACTGTCCGCTGTTTTGCGTCTCTTTCTGAAAGCGATATTCCCTTCAATTCAGGTCTCGATCCACAGATAGCCTTGTGACCTTCATCGGGCGACTTGACCTTCCCAATATGTACCCGTGTCTTGCGCTGGGGTTTCCGGCCTGAGGCAGTCTGGCATGAGTGGCCGGATTACCAGGCTTGATGCAACGGCATCACACACAGCCAGCCACCACGGGGGCCTCCATGGCCCACAATGGCAACGTAATGATGCCAGGCGACCCACAGCCATAGGAACCAGCCAGCCGACAAGCCAGCCCGTCTGTATGCTAGTCAACATACCAGCCAGCTAGCCATCCAGCTAGCCATCCATACCAGCCAGCCAGCCTACATACCAGCCAGCCAGCCAACATACCAGCCAGCAAGCCAACATACCAGCAAGCCAGCCAGCCAGCCAGCCAGTCAGTATGCTAGTTAACATACCAGCCAGCTAGCCATCCATACCAGGCAGCCTGCCTACATACCAGCCAGCCAGCCAACATACCAGCCAGCCAGCCAGCCAGCCAGTATGCCAGTTAACATACCAGCCAGCTAGCCATCCAGCTAGCCATCCACACCAGCCAGCCAGCCAACCAACATACCAGCCATCCAGCTAGCCATCCATACGAGCCAGCCAGCCTACATACCAGCCAGCCAGCCAACATACCAGCCAGCCAGCCAGCCAGCCAGCCAGTCAGTATGCTAGTTAACATACCAGCCAGCTAGCCATCCATACCAGCCAGCCAGCCTACATACCAGCCAGCCAGCCAACATACCAGCCAGCCAGCCAGCCAGCCAGCCAGCCAGCGAGTATGCCAGTTAACATAACAGCCAGCTAGCCATCCAGCTGGCCACCCATACCAGCCAGCCAGCCAACCAACATACCAGCCATCCAGCTAGCCATTCATACCAGCCAGCCAGCCCACATACCAGCCAGTCAGCCAGCCAGCGAGCCAGCCAGCCAGCAAGCCAGCCAGTCAGCCAGCCAGCGAGCCAGCCAGCCAGCAAGCCAGCCAGCCAGCAAGCCAGCCAGCCAGCAAGCCAGCCAGCCAGCCAGCCAGCCAGCCAGCCAGCCAGCCAGCCAGCCAGCCAACCAACCAGCCAGCCAACATACCAGCCAGCCAGCCAGCCAGACCAGCCAGCCAGCCAGCCATCCAGCCATCCAGCCATTCACTCACTCAACTCTCCATCCATCCAGCCATTCACTCACTCAACTCTCCATCCATCCAGCCATTCACTCACTCAACTCTCCATCCGTCTACCCATCTTGCCACCCAGCAAGTCACCGACCCACCGACCCATCCAGTTACCCGCCCACAGAGGTCAGCAGGCCGTATGAGGTCCCCGACACGTACAAGGACCAGGGTATTTACCGATCCCAGGGGCATCCCTAGAGCAATAGTCTATCTTGTGAAGACCATACTCCCTCACTGTCACCCATTTCGGGGACAGCGATATGAGGTTGGTGTAAGAGGGGGCGGGGGGGAGGGGGGGGGGGCGAACATACACAAAGAAAGAGAAAGATGGCGTTGAAACGCACAGGCAATATAACACAGTGCTTGTACCCGCACTAGATGGTAATGCAAGTACAAGTAACATATATCAACTAAGGACTAACAAGCAGAAAGAAATAGTAAAACAATATATAATTGTTAATATATAATAATAGTTTGATGAGGCAGTACACATTTTGATGAAGTAGTACACATTGATGAGATAGTACACATTATGATGAGGTAGTACACTTTGTGATGAGGTAGTACTGTAACACTTTTTGATGAAATATTGCTCATGTTAATGATGTGATATATTTGTTGATGAGGTATACTATGGCGGGCCATCCTAACATTTATTCCCTTATTCTTGATATCAACAATTCTATTCTTGATATCAAGAAATCAATTCTTGATATCAACAATTCAATTCTTGATATCAACAAATGACACAATTCTTGATATCAATTCTTGATGTCAATTCTTGATATCAACAATTCAATTCTTGATATCAACAATTCAATTCTTGATATCAACAATTCAATTCTTGATATCAAGAATTCGAACACACTGGACCGAATTCTTGATATCCATAATTCGCTTGATTGGGCATGCTCGAATAATGAACGGTCCCTTCGTATGAGGCGCCGTAGCGGTCAAAAGGTATGTGAAACAGAAAAAGCAGCTTGAAACTGCGCTAATGCAGGTTGAAACTGCGCGGGTGTAGGTGGAAACCGCGCGCGTGTGTGTTGAAACTGCGCGAGTGTAGGGTGAAACGGCGCGCAAGTATGTTGAAACTGCGCGAGTGTGTTGGAACTGCGCGAGTGTGTTAAAACTGCGCGAGTGTGTTGGAACTGCGCGAGTGGAGGTTGAAAGTAATAGGGGATCGGCACATGCTGTAGATTTATATATAAAACTGGTCCCAGGTCAAACGGCTCACGTGTAACTCTCCCCGTCCGGATAGCGCTGGATGGACAGACATGTGGCCACAGCGGGGTGCCAAGACTTCAAAGCCATATAGTGCCTTTCATCCATTAAGTTCCTGATTGTCATATACAGAACCTCCATTGTCTGCCAGCTCTGTTCCCAGGCTGGAAAGGGGTGGCATAGTCCGCAGCAGACTAATCAGGATCCACGGGTTCAGTGACCTATTTCCCGTACCCTCCTTCTGAATACAGGATGACCACTCAGCTTTTTGCCGGCAGCAGCGACGCCTCTCCCCCCTCACTCACCTGCCCCTTGTTTCACACGCAGCTTTTTTGAGAGTTAGTCTTTAATTCGCTTACAATAGTTTTCTTTTTGTTTAGTTAGTTTAGTTAGTATATGGAGGTACGTTGTACTTTATGTAATATTTATTGTGTAGCCGGCGTGTAGTAATCATAATCTTGGTAATCCTGATTACTTTGCAATGCTCACTCGGTGTCCCCTACCACTCTCCCTCCACCCCCCCCCCCCGCCCCTGCACTGACCAAATGCCTGTGCTCTGGCTGTAAAGTCTCCTTCCTATGCCCCCAGTAACATATACGAAAACTCGACACTGCAGTCTTATTGTAGAGAACCCCCCTGTCAACCACCCCAACCTACACTTCCGGTCCTTCGTGCTCCACCCTGAGACATAGCAAATTAAGCCGGCTGGGTAATCAGTTGCGTGCCATCTTTTAATCCCATAATTATCTTGTTTGAATTTGATAGCTAGTAATAAACCAGAGCAACCTGTATGTAGAAGCTGTGGTGCGATTGTTGTAGATGCTTGTGTTATTGAACAAGATTAATTGGAAGAGGTGTTGTTATAAAACGAACTCGACTGGATTTAGCAGTGGGGTGCGCCAACCTTTGGTACGAATATCCCCGTGTCATATAGTATTGTAGCTTCCCTTTTTATCTGCCATTGCACAAAGAGGACATAAGTCTCGCTTACCCACCACACCTCCCTTTCTGGTAGAAAGATTACAATAAATATAGCGTATTTGTATTAGAAATGTTGTGTCTTTCATATTGTCTTTCATATTGAAGTTACCAACGTGATTATAAAATATCGAAGAGTTTTCAACCTAAATAGTGCAACCATTATTACATGCAATACAACTTTGCCCCATTGAACGCACAACCATACGATCAGAAATCCATTTTCCCGACTAAGTTGCCCAGACTTCATACAGACTGCTGGTATTTGAATCGCCTGCTTCTAAACTCATGAAACCGTTCTCGCCATATTTGTAAGGCCCTGCTCTTCCAATGTTTCCTTTGTTTTGAAATAGTTACTTTAAGGTTTCACTGAGGCTGTAACTTTATAGTGTTATTTGTGTTGCGTAATTGTGCAATTGTGTAACATTGTGTAATTGAATTGCGCATATGTGATGCTATGTCATTACGTTCGAATAAACGGCCCAGTTTATGCCAAGGTATATTGTCACTACTTATCCCGAAAAGTTCAAGCTCGATACAACTGTAGAGGAAAGCAGTGTTTTATAATGAACATTAATATGTGCGCGTAAATTCCGTTTCGTGATGGCATATGTGCCTGGTATGGCGTATCTGTATGTATGTATGTGTCAAAGGAAGGTCAGATTTGGTGCTCTAAGCCACTCGTTTGTGCACACCGGGGCTAAACTGTACAACAGAACCTCAAGTTCATAATATGAATCGATAGAACATGCCCCAGATTAAGTGCCCAAGCCGGCATACTAGTTGCACGGGGATGGAGACACTACATACAGTGAGGCTGTATGTGCTGCCCTGCTTTCCTCGCATTTTCTTTTCTTCCCCGGGCCCGCTGAATTAGGACGCCTTGTTTAGAACGACTACTGTAGTAAGGTGGTTGTAGTACGGTAATGTCCCCCGCCCCTCCCCCCAACCCGGCACTAATTGCGACAGAAGTTAAACAGATGTCGCTGTCATCTACTTAACACATTCCAAACTGCTCTCCAGGCGTCGCTCTGATCCATTTGAGCACACTCGCGCAATTTCAACACACTCGCGCAGTTTCAATTCACTCGCGCAGTTTCAACACACTCGAGCCGTTTCAACACACTCGCGCAATTTCAACACACTTGCGCAATTTCAACACACTTGCGCAATTTCAACACATTCGCGCAGTTCCAAGCTGTTTTTTCTGTTCCACATACCTTTTGACCGCAACGGCGCCTCATAGTATGGCCCCGCCATACAAGGGAGTCTTCGTTTTTTCATCAAGGCCGTGTGCACTCATGCGAATTCTTGTTATCAAGAAATGGTACACTAATTCTTGATATCAAGAATTGAATTGTTGATATCAAGAATTGATTTCTTGACATCAACAATTGATTTCTTGATATCAAGAAATCAATTTTTGATATCAACAATTCAATTCTTGATATCAACAATTCAATTCTTGATATCAACAATTCAATTCTTGATATCAACAATTCAATTCTTGATATCAAGAATAAAGAGCGTCATTTCTTGATATCAAGAATTGAATTGTTGATATCAAGAATTGAATTGTTGATATCAAGAATTGAATTGCTGATATCAAGAATTGATTTCTTGATATCAAGAATTAGAGAAAAAATGTTAGGATGGCCCGCAATAGTATACGTCTGTTGATAAGGTTTACGTCTGTTGATGAGATATACGTCTGTTGATGAGGTATACGTCTGTTGAGATATACGTATGTTGATGAGGTATACGTCTGTTGATGAGGTATACGTCTGTTGATGAGACATACGTCTGTTGATAAGGTATACGTCTGTTGATGAGGTATACGTCTGTTGATGAGACATACGTCTGTTGATAAGGTATACGTCTGTTGATAAGGTATACGTCTGTCGATGAGGTATACGTTGATGAACGGCATCTTCTAGAAAGTGGCTCGAGGCGGGGAGTGGTTTACAGACCCTTTGGGGTAATTTTACTAAAACAGTTTGATTTTATCTTTGGACAACAAAAACAGCCTTCAAACTACTCCACGAAGATAGCTGGATATTTGTGATCGCTGCATAACTGTGGTACTCTGTGGCATGCGCAAAAGAACACCTATATTCCCTTTATTCGTCTTTATTTCCATCTCTCTCTCTCTCGCAACTAGCATTTTTATTGGTAAAGCTTGGAAATGTGAGCAATGTAATGTACAAGGCTGTACGATGGAGCTATCTCTTCACAGGGCGCATTTGTACGATGGAGCTATCTCTTCACAGGGCGCATTTGTACGATGGAGCTATCTCTTACATAGGGCGCATTTGTACGATGGAGCTATCTCTTCACAGGGCGCATTTGTACGATGGAGCTATCTCTTACATAGGGCGCATTTGTACGATGGAGCTATCTCTTCACAGGGCGCATTTGTACGATGGAGCTATCTCTTCACAGGGCGCATTTGTACGATGGAGCTATCTCTTACATAGGGCGCATTTGTACGATGGAGCTATCTCTTATACAGGGCGCATTTGTACGATGGAGTTATCTCTTACACAGGGCGCATTTGTACGGTGGAGTTATCTTTTACATAGGGCGCATTTGTACGATGGAGCTATCTCTTACATAGGGCGCATTTGTACGATGGAGCTATCTCTTGCACAGGGCGCATTTGTACGATAGAGCTATCTCTTACACAGGGCTCATTTGTACGATGGAGCTATCTGTTACATGGGGCGCATTTGTACGATGGAGCTATCTCTTACATGGGGCGCATTTGTACGATGAAGCTATCTATTACACAGGGCGCATTTGTACGACGGAGCTATCTTTTACACAGGGCGCATTTGTACGATGGAGCTATCTCTTACACAGGGCGCATTTGTAAGATGGAGCTATCTCTTACACAGCGCGCATTTGTACGATGGAGCTATCTCTTACACAGGGCGCATTTGTACGATGGAGCTATCTCTTACACAGGGCGCATTTGTACGATGGAGCTATCTCTTACACAGGGCGCATTTGTACGATGGAGCTATCTCTTACACAGGGCGCATTTGTACGATGGAGCTATCTCTTACACAGGGCGCATTTGTACGATGGAGCTATCTCTTACACAGGGCGCATTTGTACGATGGAGCTATCTCTTACACAGGGCGCATTTGTACGATAGAGCTATCTCTTACACAGGGCGCATTTGTACGATGGAGCTATCTCTTACATAGGGCGCATTTGTACGATGGAGCTATCTGTTACATGGGGCGCATTTGTACGATGGAGCTATCTCTTACATAGGGCGCATTTGTACGATGGAGCTATCTCTTACATAGGGCGCATTTGTACGATGAAGCTATCTTATACACAGGGCGCATTTGTACGATGAAGCTATCTCTTACGCAGGGCGCATTTGTACGATGGAGCTATCTCTTACATAGGGCGCATTTGTACGATGGAGCTATCTCTTACACAGGGCGCATTTGTACGATGGAGCTATCTCTTACACAGGGCGCATTTGTACGATGGAGCTATCTCTTACATAGGGCGCATTTGTACGATGGAGCTATCTCTTACATAGGGCGCATTTGTACGATGAAGCTATCTATTACACAGGGCGCATTTGTACGACGGAGCTATCTCTTACACAGGGCGCTGTTGTACGATGGAGCTATCTCTTACACAGGGCGCATTTGTAAGATGGAGCTATCTCTTACACAGCGCGCATTTGTACGATGGAGCTATCTCTTACACAGGGCGCATTTGTACGATGGAGCTATCTTTTACATGGGGCGCATTTGTACGATAGAGCTATCTCTTACACAGGGCGCATTTGTACGATGGAGCTATCTCTTACTCAGGGCTCATTTGTACGATGGAGCTATCTCTTACATAGGGCGCATTTGTACGATGGAGCTATCTCTTACACAGGGCGCATTTGTACGATGGAGCTATCTCTTACACGGGGCGCATTTGTACGATGGAGCTATCTCTTACACAGGGCCCATTTGTACGATGAAGCTATCTCTTACTCAGGGCGCATTTGTACGATGGAGCTATCTCTTACACAGGGCGCATTTGTACGATGGAGCTATCTCTTACACAGGGCGCATTTGTACGATGGAGCTATCTCTTACATAGGGCGCATTTGTACGATAGAGCTATCTCTTACACAGGGCGCATTTGTACGATGGAGCTATCTCTTACACAGGGCGCATTTGTACGATGGAGCTATCTCTTACACAGGGCACGTTTGTACGATGGAGCTATCTCTTACATAGGGCGCATTTGTACGATGGAGCTATCTCTTACACAGGGCACATTTGTACGATGGAGCTATCTCTTACACAGGGCGCATTTGTGCAATGAAGCTATCTCTTACACAGGGCGCATTTGTACGATGGAGCTATCTCTTACACAGGGCGCATTTGTACGATGGAGCTATCTCTTACTCAGGGCGCATTTGTACGATGAAGCTATCTCTTACACAGGGCGCATTTGTACTATGAAGCTATCTCTTACACAGGGCGCATTTGTACGACGGAGCTATCTCTTACACAGGGCGCATTTGTACGACGGAGCTATCTCTTACACAGGGCCCATTTGTACGATGGAGCTATCTCTTACACAGGGCGCATTTGTACGACGGTGCTATCTCTTACACAGGGCGCATTTGTACTATGAAGCTATCTCTTACACAGGGCGCATTTGTACGACGGAGCTATCTCTTACACAGGGCGCATTTGTACGACGGAGCTATCTCTTACACAGGGCGCATTTGTACGACGGAGCTATCTCTTGCACAAGGCGCATTTGTACGATGGAGCTATCTCTTACACAGGGCGCATTTGTACGACGGAGCTATCTCTTGCACAAGGCGCATTTGTACGATGGAGCTATCTCTTACTCAGGGCGCATTTGTACGATGGAGCTATCTTTTACACAGGGCGCATTTGTACGACGGAGCTATCTCTTGCACAGGGCGCATTTGTACGACGGAGCTATCTCTTGCACAAGGCGCATTTGTACGATGGAGCTATCTCTTACACAGGGCCCATTTGTACGATGAAGCTATCTCTTACTCAGGGCGCATTTGTACGATGGAGCTATCTCTTACATAGGGCGCATTTGTACGACGGAGCTATCTCTTACATAGGGCGCATTTGTACGATGGAGCTATTTCTTATATAGGGCGCATTTGTACGACGGAGCTATCTCTTACATTGGGCGCATTTGTACGATGGAGCTATCTCTTACACAGGGCGCATTTGTACGACGGAGCTATCTCTTACACAGGGCGCATTTGTACGATGGAGCTATCTCTTACACAGGGCGCATTTGTACGATGGAGCTATCTCTTACATAGGGCGCATTTGTACGATGGAGCTATCTCTTACATAGGGCGCATTTGTACGATGGAGCTATCTCTTACATAAGGCGTATTTGTACGATGGAGCTATCTCTTACATAGGGCGCATTTGTACGATGGAGCTATCTCTTGCATAGGGCCACTGCTCTTAGTGCAGCTAACCCCAGCAATCACGTCTGCTGGGCAATTACTTGGGCGTCGTCACTCCATTGCATCTACTGGCTGTAGCGTGGACATTGGCTCAGTGTGGAATATATGTCGCAATCTTGAAGCGTAATCAGTGGGTAATTCATCTTCTCTTAAACAAAGGGCGGGTTTGACGGGTGGGGGAAGGAGTGGGATCTTCGCTTGGACTTTTCAGAGACACACGTTGTCTGTATGTTTTTCCCCGTCTGCGCCTTACACAGACCCCAACCCCTCCCTCCCTTCCTTCCTTCCGTACGGCGGTAATAAGGGAACAGTGGAGTCCTTGGCGGCACGGAGCTACCAGCCCTTCTATTCCCGCACGGGTAAGAACGATTTGCTGCTGCGCAAGCTAGATTGCATCTACACAGGGAAGCGAACAATTAAAGTGATGAGCTCGCGTATCTCCAGAGGTCTGAAGCAAATTAAGTAAGCAATTGGTGAGCGGGGTATCAGGCCCATTCCTCGTCCCGCCCCTCTGGGACCGGGGGCGCACGGCTCGGTGCAAAGACTGATGTTTTTACCGCGGTAGCTAGCCGGGCGCCAACGATCCTCTGGGAGCTGGGGGAGACGGAGGACAGAATTAAGTCTGGTGCGTGTGTCACGGCTTTGTAGTCCGGGAGAAATCGCTTACTCCGGGTTGACGCCATGGGAAGACGGCCGGGTTTATAGACTGGGGAAAAACGCCCGGGCGATAAAGAGTCTATGCGATAAGCCAGTGAGGTTGAGACAGGGTGAGGATGGGTGGGTGGGTGGGTGAACACATGGGTCGAGCGGGGGGAGGGGGTGATGATCGAGAGGGCTGGGAGGGTCAAGCACTGGCGACTACATCTTTGTATTCGCGGGAAGGAAAATGTGTATATTATTTTGGAAAATGTTGCGCGAATGATGAATAAACACATTAATTAAAAAGCTGCTACTTTTCGGATCTAAGGATTATGGTAACCAGTAACGGTTTTTTGGGCATTTACGTTTTTCTTGCACTCTTGGAATCTATCGGCTTGTTGGAAGCCATTCATGCCATGATAACATCATTAGAAATGCACTTTACCAGCAATTACAATAATTAATCATTCATCAAGGTGTAAAAAACAAATCAACCAAAGCAACTTTCTAAGACCCAATTCCATTCAGGTCAATCGTTAGGTACCATCGAGTACATTACATTATAAACACTTATAAGAGGATCCCATTATCTAGCGTCTACGGAAACAAAAGGATAGAGACAAATTGACCTGAATTATTCTGGCCGGAAATAATGCTGCAATAGACAGTCGGTAAACTTACAAAGCTGGCGTAGGAAATCTGCAATGTCACAGTTCCCAAGAAAATGCCGATTTCCAGTTCATTGGCACCTTTGTACCAAGAGTCTTCGTTTCGTTTTACAGAAAGACGATCGAGCAAATACAGCACTGCCAGCGGCTTAAAACCAATATAATAAAACATTGCGGCACTGCTTGAGTAAAAGCGTCTTCCTGTGGTAGATGACGTCAATCCAATGTAGGATGACCGACAATGCCTGTGTTGGCCTACCTCCTGAAGGGCAGAGGGTAAAGACCAACGATACGCGACCAAAGCTCTGGGCCGAGAAGCTTTGCAAAAGGACATATATATCGGGGCTTTTAATATCGATTCCGGTTCGTGGGAGACTGTACTCCTTAAAGAACAAGTCGGGGCTTTTGATCAATAGGGGAATGGCCCACCGCGATGGTTTTGTTGGCTGTGGAAACCGAGACTCACCATGAAACACCGGGGCTGTGAAGGCGAGACTTCCTGCTACTGACGTGATCAGCCATACGTGACGTGTTTACACACCCAATGGCACATGGTAAAGATTCTCACATAGCCACTCTTTGCCCTTATAATTGTGCTAAATACCGTATGTGGAAAATGATGTATGTTTGCCATTAGCCATTGCATGGATATCATTATGCCTTATGCAATAAGTATCTAGCAATGGCGATAATTGCATTTAGATTAAACAACCAGGAGGCCGTGCGGACCTGCGTATGTATGTTCGCATGTATGTTCGCATGTATGTATGTATGTATGCATGTAATTAAAATACTTGTTTGATGTGCCAGAATAATGTCTTCAGTGAGAGACAATTATCGATTTCTGGTATCCTATATCATCATCATATAAAAATCGTTGTCGCATTTCTTTCTGTTCGGATAGATAGGATAATGGCCGATATATATGCTTATACATGTATATTAACAAGATCATGCATTGTCCCAGAAAATGTTGAAGAACCACATTTTTAGTCATCATATAATGAAAGCTTAAACGGAAGAAACAATCTTTTGCTGACGTGGAAGGACGAATGTCAAGAATCAAAGGGAATATGTGAATACAATAACTTGCATACATATATCTTGCAACAGCCGACATAATATAGCCTATTGCATCTTGGCAACAACATCTTCTATCTGTAAGAGCAATATGTTGTAAAACGGGAATAAGGCATTGCCTCTTAGAAACGACTTGGACGCATTGTTCAATCTGTTTCCGGGTTAGCTAATTAATGCATGTATACATTCTCATATATCTCGCATTTAAGTGGTACAACTTGTCACCAAGACCCACAGTCTGATGATGCAGTATGTCATATTGATATTAAAGTGGATCCCCGCTATTAATATAAACTTCTGGACTGAGCGAAAGTGGTCTCATTAGCGGGGTGGTCTCATTTGCAAAACTTCCCCAATTCCGATACGTTTTTAGCAACAGAGGGGGATCCATATCAGAGGCGGATCTAGGAATTTGCCAGGGGAGGGGGGGGGGGGCGGGGGGCGGAGGGCGTGCTCGGAGAAGCCGACTTTAACAGTGTATGTTTAGTTTCCCAAGGGGGGCCGGGTTGCTCTCTGAAGACTTGGGACTTTAACATGTATGTTAACATGTATGTTGTATGTTCTGGTTCCCAAGGGGGGGGGGGGAGAACCCCCTACCCCCCCCACCCTAGATCCGCCACTGCATATATTATATGCATGTGTGCCGCAGAGCTCGGCAGTGTTGTTGGCATCCGAAGGTGACGCCACTAGTCGGCGTGATCCCTGGTCCTGAATGAAGGTACGACGGACAACGGGGAGGGATGTCAGTAAATTAAATTTCTCCTTGGCCTGACAGGACTTCCATAGCGATACCCTAGGCATCAAAGAGGACCACCCATAATAAATAATGCAGCGACTATCGTACCGGGGATTTAACCAGATCCTTGCCATTCTATCTCGGTTTTCTGTAAGCTGTTAAACTTGATCTCTACCAATTTAGCAGGGCCTTTTATGTACATGTAAATGGCTTTGACCTTTGGGTTATAGCCAGGTCACCTGCTCTGTAAGGAGTTTTATGGTTCGCCGCAAAAGTTTGAAAAGGTCTCTTTAAAATTAGACCTAGGTTAGTCTCGAGTGGTCTCTAGCCATGACCACTTATTGTTTGAAATATGATGAACAATACATTACATTTGAAATTCCACGGGGACCTGAAACGGTAACACAATAGCACACAATAGCGCATATGCATCGTAAACTCTTCTAGTTTCAATGTGTCAATATGTAATATTCAGTATGTGCTTTGATAACATCGTTGAACAAATAACGTTGATATTAATTATTAGATTGTGAGATCTCATAGGATGTTCACCTTTTTACTCTTATCAATTAAATAATCCCGGGCATATTTGATGAGATACATAGGGATCTGATGGATGAAACATCCACGGATGTCATGGAGGACACATCCACCTATCTGATGGATGAAACACCCACGGATCTCATAGATAAAACATCCACCTACTTGATGAATGAGACATCCACTGATCTGATGGAGGACACATTCACCTATCTGACGGATAAGACATCCACTGATCTGATGGAGGACACATCCACCTATCTGATGTATGAAACACCCACGGATCTCATAGATAAAACATCCACCTACTTGATGAATGAGACATCCACTGATCTGATGGAGGACACATCTACCTATCTGATGGATAAGACATCCACTGATCTGATGGAGGACACATCCACCTATCTGATGGATGAAACACCCACGAATCTCATAGATAAAACATCCACCTAATTGATGAATGAGACACTCACGGATCTGATAGATAAAACATCCACCTACTTGATGAATGAGACATCCACTGATCTGATGGGAGGACACATCTACCTATCTGATGGATAAGACATATACGGATCTGATGGAAGGGACATCCACGGATATTTTGCGCGGTATGCCCATTTATTTTTAAATCACTCAAACCCAACCGCACCGAGCTCATTTTTCGTATTGCCTTCGTATAATACGACACACGGCAAGGCAACCACAGGCCAGGACGCCGAGGCAGTCGGAAAGGATGTGTAATCTACTCTCAAACCTAACGCCTACGGCTGTCCGCTGCAAGCGAACTTCCGGTGTTTGGCGAACACAACGCGTCATCTAGTAGTGCTTTTTGTATTAATGGGGAAGGTGGTTGACTGAGTGCATGGTTGGTAGTGTGGGTGCTACCAGTACACTGTCAATATCAGTTAATCAGCTAATTATATCCAAGATTCATATTAACTGAGGGGTGGGTTTAGTTCGCATCCATTCCTGCAGTAGCTAAAAAAGCGAATGAATGGCCAGAGTGCATATTTATACTGTCTCCATGGCGACCAAATTCCAAGTTAAATTCCCAGCAACAGTAACTAGGGAGTATCCACGCTAGTGACACGAAGCCATCAAAGCTTATCATATTTGTTTCATTAACTTAATGAACGCAATGGACGCAAAATGACTCAAGTTCCTGACGTCAGATGTAGCAACGGAGCGAGATGCAAGGAACCGACGGACATACCTTAGGTAGACATACATTAAGGTAACTGAATTTTCCGGTCTGTTGTATTAAACAGTTGCTTCAACAGAACGACGAGACGCAAACACACCATTCTTCCAGCGTATCAGGCCTTTCATGCAATCTATATCATTTCACAGTCAAATGAAATGTTCCAATACGAATGGTTCACGTTACGCAATAAACAATGGTAGATCCACAAATCCATCCTCAGAGTGATAAACTCTGATGTGCGTTGGCTGTATTCCCGCCTAAGGTCCCTGTATATGTTGAGTTCATGTCTTTTTGTATGCTGTTGTCACGATAAGAGTCTTGCAAAATATACTGAATGAACTTGTGTTTTGTTCTTGTGACACTAAACTGATTATTATACGTGTATATATGTTACACGTGATCAATTCACTTAAAATATGACAAAACATGGTGTTTATCGCAATAATAGATGTTTCGGGGTTGATTTTGACCGCATCTGTCAGCTGGACATTACGAACAGGAAGCGGCCACAATGTGACAGCAACAAATGGCCTTGCGGTTTTGGTGTCGAGTGGCGACTACCGCAAACACTCGGTGCAAAGCCGGTCGCGGTTTAACATCACCCCCATGTTATGGCTTAAACGAGGCCAGTTACACGGGAGACGCGCGTCAAGGTGAGTTTCCTTTACCCGGCTATAGTCCTCTCCTCTCGCACTTGGCGCTGGTAACCTCGTGCTAACGAGACTGCAGCGTCCGCTCTCTTGTCACCCGAGGACACCTGCCCCTCGAGGTCTCCTGCGCACTGGGTGACGCCGTATTGACAACGCTGACAAAGCCGCCGAGGCCTAACCAGGGGAGCTTACACGTGTTTCCGCGTCCAAATAGGTGGGGTGTGGGTGGAGCAGATGGCTGGAGGTGGGGGTCGGGGGAGGGGGGGGGGGGTGGTGACCACGACTCCCCGGGGAGATCCCCGCTGCTGCAGATATCCGACCGCCACCTTGGACTAGGGGGACCAAGCAACGAAGGTTTCGGGGACGGGAAGTGTCTGGCGGGGTAGGGCGGGTCGTGCATATGGTAGGGGCTGTAGGTGGTACATGTCAAACGTGTTTTGAGTTTCATGATAAAGTTGAAGTTTAATGCAAACAGATCGAGCTTCAAACTGTGTCGACGTTGCTAGGCGCGTCCCTTTTGTCTTGCATCATCTTCCCGTCAAAATCGGTTTCAGTAAAAAAAAAAATTGATGCCAGTGAGAAACAAAACGAACGCTAATTTAGGATAAGCACCGGATAATGAGTCTTGGCGATTTAGAGAACACCTCGGAAAACATCGGAAAACATCAGTGGATCACATAAATGGGAATTCCCAACTCGTTACGCCATTCACAGGGGAATCCCCAATTTGTGACGTCATTTATAGGGTATTTCCCCGAGAATGGTTCTTCGTGATAAATTCAGAAAATTCAACAAGAAAACATCTGTAAAGTCGAGAACACGCGTAAATAGTTCAGAAAACATTAGTATAGATCATGATTATATCGGAGACCATTATATATAACCAGATTTAATAAATTGTGAATACGAGGCGTACATTACTGACAACTGATGTGAAATAAGCTGTGCCGAGAAATAGTTGTAAAATGACGTTTTTTTAGGCTTCAAGACCTGTTTCAAGGAACATTTGCTGGGCTACCTATATTTTGCTTGATTTTAATACCAGAACTATGTTTGTAAGAGTTTTAACATGGTTTGGTGTCAAGATTTCGACTGTGATGAAATTGCAGCCAATTTTGTGAAGGTAGTGATTTCCATTTCCAATTTGAATGTGCGGGATTTTCGGCTAAAACTCAGGTATGTCTTTCAGATCATATCGATCACATGCGTGAACGTGCCATCATATTTGCTACAAAATGCTTTTGCCGCCAATTTTGGGTGTTCCGCCAGGTTTTCCGCCCGGGTTTCCGCCGTTATCCGCGTTATATTTATGCTATATACATAAAACGCATATATTTGTAATCAATACCTGCATAGACCAGATAGAGAGATCACCAGAAAGGTAGTGAACAGGACTCCCTAATTTAAGACGTGTTCCCTAATTATAAGTATGCCGCTAGATAATCAGGAGATATAGGTATTGTAACAGAGTGATGACTTTATTACACCTAATTTGCCGGAGCGCCAGTTCCTGACAGCTATTCTTATCGAGTATTCGTTTTTCTTGGCCAGCGGTATTCAATGGCGGGTAATCGGCGCCACAATTCATCATGCTACATTCAGCATGACCTCCCTGTACTTTCCATTCATGTACATTTCATTTAATGTTTCCATTCATGTACTTTCCATGCATGTACTTTCTATTAATGCACTTTCCATTCGTATATTTTCAGCATTCTTGTATTCCAACATCGTTATTCTCACTTCTACATTCTAAGACTATTGTCTTGTCTTGTCTTACAAGCAGGTAAGTAGCTTCAGTTAATAAAACGGCGTCAATAAAACGCTGACTGAGCGAGAAATTGCGAAATAGCCAAATACCTATGATAATGGATTTTGGAATACGTATGACCATCAACTATAGTCATACTATAGTCCTAACTGCATTTACCTATTCCGCCCCACTCTCTGCCTTCGGCTCACTCCGCTAAGGCTCCATTATATCTCTGTTGTCGCCTATCCCTCAATCCATTTTCACACTCGCTTGCTAGGGCGGCGCTGTGCAATATTGATAGGAAAAATGCACCGCGCATTTCCACAAATTACTGCCATGGACCCAACCTAAGCCTTGTAACACACGGTATCATGTGATGAAAAGAAAGAGTTCAGTCACAATTAATTTTTTTTCGAAAATGTACAAGATGTTGTTGCTGTTATAAATACTAAGAGCTCGTTATAGTTATGTTTTATTCTTGAAAATGATAATGTTGCAAGAAATTACAGCTGATTTGACCGTTTTTCAAGAATCTTAAAAAATTCCCCCCCGGCCGACAGCAGCGGTAAAAGCGGAGCTTGCGTAGCCAACATGCGGGCAGCCAACATGCGCAGCCAACATGCGGGGAGCTTGATTCCACCCTATCGCGTAATTCCGCGTTTTATCGACACCCACTCATAACTCAAATGTTTTGTAGCGCTACCTGTCAAATAAAATGCGTCTCGGCAAAAAAACGGACTGCTGCGTTAAAAGGGCCACAATTGCTCGTCGGGATATTTGGCTTCCGGATCGATAATAAAAAGCACAGCAGCCTTTCGCGTAAAAATCTCTGAAATAATATATACATTTATCAAATCCGCAACGACAATAGTCTAAAAATATGGTTTTCGATGTAGAAGTGAGAATGAGAAATACATGAATGGAAACAACATAAAAAGCAAAGTACATGAATGTCAAGCACGTAAATGAAAAGTGCATGGATAAAAAGTACATGGATCGAAAATACATGGATGAAATGTTGAATATACCACAATGAATTGTGGCCCAGATTACCCGTCATAGTATTCAAGTGGACGCCATCCCTGGTGAAGAAGGACTTCCACTCAGCATGCTCAGCTCAAGGTCCTTGGCTGAGAGGCCGGCAAAGAAGGGTATTTGTCTGTGTCCACAACAGCTTAAGATAAGCTGGTGACGACCATATGTGGAACTTGACTGGCATGCTGGGGACGGAGGGCGAGAAGAGAAGCTATAGAAATCAACTCGAGGCGGCACTCGAAAGTGTAATTGTTCCAATAGGTCCCCCCGTGAGCACAAGGGCTCAGACTTGTTGACAAATAGTACCCCAATTAAGGGTCATGGGACCACGTATTGGGTGGTAAGTGGGGCCTTTAACCTCTACCATGGCCCACGCTGGATATCTTCTCGGCTGATGATCTCTCGAGCAGCGCCTGGGACCTTCAATCTTAGTGTCTAGATCTTTATAAATATATCGTGGACATAAATATATCAAATATATGTCGTGTCTTCATCACATT
This sequence comes from Arenicola marina, assembly GCA_964019135.1. Classification (NCBI taxonomy): domain Eukaryota; kingdom Metazoa; phylum Annelida; class Polychaeta; family Arenicolidae; genus Arenicola; species Arenicola marina. The sequence continues at coordinate 23,045,821 of OZ025255.1, forward strand.
TTGTGGAATTATAGAAATCATTGGCACCACCCCTTGCTTTCGTGCGGCAGGCAGTGATAAGCGAACCCAGGGCCCTCCGGTCCGCCCTGCGGCAGGCAGTGATAAGCGAACCCAGGGCCCTCCGGTCCGTGGGCCATGTTACAGGGCTGGTGGGCCATGTTACAGGGCTGGTGGGGCCTTGACCCATGGGGTGTTTTTGTCAACAAGTCTGAACGCATGTGGGTTAAACAGATGAACGAAAGGCCGAATAACACTCAATGTGTCATAAACCGGTCCATCTTCCATGGTAGAACCCACGAAATTTATTATTGAAGTAAACGTTCCGCGTGAGTAATACGTGAGCTATGGTGAAACAATGGTTCGCCCTTACATGGAAGAATGACCCATAAACCCCACGAATCAGCAATTACCATACAAGACAACATCATATTAGTATGTATTGCAACCAAATCCAGAGGTATACCGTGTATCCCTTCTCCCGGCTTCTTCTGAACATTATAAAAGCACGTTTCATTTTTCCATTTTCTGTTTCACAAATGGCACCATTCGTTCTCTTTCTTCATATACTGTCGACGAGTTTGGCGCGCGAGCATTCAATCGACATGCCGAATATCTCCCGCCTGAAACCACACGGAACATTCTGGAGACGATGGCGGTTGCTTGAAAGGTGATAGACTAGGTTGGTTCCCGTGCCCCTACGTGCACCGGAGGTGAACGGTGTGCGCATTTCATTGGAATAGGCATATCCCTATCGGCACACCCGGAATTGTCATATCACGTGTGGCGGGTACCGGTCGGGATACCGATCCTGGCCCAAAGAAATGCGCTCACTGTGTTGAAATGTCCAACATGATGCAAATTAATTCCGAGTTCAAAATGTTCAAGCACCTCAATTATCACCCGACGACATCCCAGCACGATCTTGGCAAAGAGTTGCCACAAACTTGGTCGATTATTGTGGGAAGTCGTTCTTATTGGTCATAGATTACTATTCAAAATTCATCGAAGTTGCAAAGCAAGAAAGTAGCAAAATAAATTATGTCACCAATCCCGCACATTAAATCAATATTTGCCAGACATGGTATCCCGAACGAGATGATGTCTGACAATGGACCCTGCTATTGCAGCAAAAATGTGAAAGCTTGGGACGTCAGTCATATGTGACATCTATCCCGATGTACCCAAGATCTAAGAGAGACAGGTGCAGTCACACAGACGTTGCGCAAAGTTGAACATAACGCAGTGATCTGTATATTGCACTATCACGCCGGGGATGGTTGAACAATATTAATCCTAGCAATACTTACATGCGCCATCTTAGATTTTATTACATTATAGAATCAGAACTAAAAGTATCTCAAAATTATGATGGAATTATTATTTATCTCTTTGGGTCTGTAAAACAACAATTTCAACATAAAACTACGCGGTTTATTTATATTGCGCGCGGACGTCCTGGCGAGCCGCGGTCGACATCACACAGAATACTGAACGGGCCTCGATTAAACGCGGAATACCTGCGGAATACATTCGACATTATGCGAAATACTGCGAAAAACTTCGGGGTTTCCGCCGCGAAGAAGGTTTCCGGAGTTTTCCGCAGTATTCCGCTTTTTATTGATGAACCTACCGAACAGCGAACAGGCGCGCAGGGATATACAGCCGACCACCAACTTCTGCTCCGGTGAACAAATCTGCTTCTCTCCGGATAGCCCAAAGGCTTTCAGGATTTAAATTCAGGCAGAATATACTTATTTAATATGGAGATGATGTTGGTAATACAAAAAATTACAGAATATAATGCTTTAAATCTAAATTTGCCTATTCATTTGATTATGCTAAGACCAACAACTACCAGTAGTGAACAAATGTACAACGCATTATTACGAGGGGGGGGGGGGGTATTCCCAGTTCACACGAAGAATTATTTTTGTTACATATTCGCTCTGTGACGCTGCTCGTTACCGTCGCAACCGTCACCGTTCTGAATCAAGACAAGACTTCGCTCAGACTGGCATTGAGTCGGTATCTGTTCCGATTGGCCTCGATTCTATATTCGATTGGTTATTTCCGGCTACCGCTTGAGTCATGATACTGGTGTATGTTCGGAAGCGGTTACCGAAGCTGAAGGTTCAAGGCGAATAACAAATGATCCTGTGTGGCCGCCATCGTTGCCAGCGTTGGTCGCAACAACCCGAAGCGGACGCCAAGTGTGTAATAAAAGGCCGCTTAGCTGCAGAAACTGCTAATTTGATATTTGGAAGCTATGTAAAAAAATTTTTTTTTATAAATTCTCATATATGTATTGAATTAAAATATCAGTATATTTATCACTCGGAAGAGAGATCGGAGTGTGTCGTGTATTTTTGCTTTGTGATAAGAACTCGTCTACTTGAAACCTGATTGGATGACAACTACTTAGCTTCAGCAATAACAGGTTTAAGTACGAGTTGCTGATATTGTCGTCACATTGTGGTCAATAATTCCTGCCCGGTGTTCTTGGCTTATGCTGCAGTCGTTCTGTAACATTTGTGTACAGAACCATTTGTTGACCTTTTTCGCTTGTGCCCTAATTATGATGTAGTTATTAATTTGAATTTTTGATCTATTTAGTTCACAACTGTTTGATATCGTATTTGATGCGATCATTCACGTGTGTACTCGTTGTCGGAAACCTCGCAAAATAAATAAAGTTTATGCAAAAACAAAAAACAGCTTAGATGGCAACCAATTTAAGTATATAGGCTATGATGTCATCTAAGCTGGTTCCTATACTCGTAGTATGTCCATAGTGCACCCTTTCTTATCATAACGTAAACGTACATGAACAAAGGCAACTTGAATAAATCTGTTTATTTTCCCCTTGCTGCACGTCTTGTGGGAGTGTCTTCATGTTATTGCAGATGATCAGGGACATACAATTTAATAACAATATAGTGATCCAGAAGCTTTGTCTCGGCTACACTATTATCTGCGTCTGCAGCAACATTCGATTTTTCACTTGCCATATGAGTCGTGAATTTGATGTATTTGAATCGCTTAATCGTAATCCTAGGTGATCATTCACATGTGTACTGCATGAAAACCTTGCATAGTAAATAATAAAGTGTCAACAAAACGACATTTTCGTGAAATGGACAATAGATCTCTCACGATACTCGTTATATCGATCGCTATACCGCTATATCGCTTTATCGCTATATGGCTACATCGCTATATGGCTATATCGCCCCCTATTGTACGAACAATAAAACGATAAACGAAAAAAACATGAAGCTTCTTTCTATTGGTCAGGGTGTGTTACAGTGATTTATCTATATATATAATGCCCAAAGCCAATGGATTATGTTTGTATACTTATAAACGTCGTTGTCACATCTATATATCTCATCGATATCATCATTGAGGTTCAATGGGCATGTCTTAATTCATCGTATATACTGAATACAAACGACAGAGCAATGAAGTAGCGATTTGTAATATACATGTAGCCTACATATGCATACTGGCCTCATACTGGACAGAAGATTTCTATGCTAGGGGAAATACATAGGTATTTATAATCAAATGGTCAAGTGAAAACCAAGTGGAAACTATTGGTCCTAATAATGGCACAAGGCAATGTATCACACCTCTTGCGAGAAAAAACAGTTGCAGTCTAGACTACATGAAACAATGTTAAGGTTACACACCGCCAATACAATTAAGTTTTTTTTTTTTTTTTTTTTTTTTTTTTTTTTTTTTTTTTTTTATATATTTTTATTGGCTCCAGTGGTATACAAGAAAAAGCGAGAACATCAGGGAAGGCTTGGCATGGTTCATAGGATACATAATTGTCTATTACATAATATCGTGCAAGGGCTGCACTAATAGCGTTTTGTCTAGTTTACTGATTTACATATGGGTCAACACAAAGCGCCGAGACGGTTTGCAAATTCCCCTAATCGATCATTGTTTCTTGCTATTCGATACTCTAAGTCAACGTATACTCTTAATCGTGCTAAAAATGTCTTCAAATCCGGGAATCTTGAATTACATTTGCAAGAATATAGATAATGTTTTCCCAACATCAGGACAAAATCAATGGTTATATCTTTAGCACCAAATAGGATATATTTCACATCGTACTCTATCAAAATTCCCAATCTATTTCCAAGCCAAAGGTACACAGACTGCCAAAATGTCTTTACAGGTTCGCATTCAACAAAACCATGCATCAAAGTGTCAATTTCTTCATTACAAAAACAACATAAATCACACTCCCTTAGACCCCATTTGTATAGCCTTTCATTCGTTGATAAGATACGGTGGAGAAACCGGTATTGGAATTCTTGCAATTTCACACACTGTGTTGTTTTAAGTAACTTTTGAAAAGAAGCTACATATTCGGTCTCTGATATATCTATATCAGCTCTCCATGCTTGGAATGGGGTCGTCGGTACTGTGGCAATTTTGCTAATGAGACTCTTATATACAAGTTTACTAACATGTGTTGCTTCTATATATTTCTGAAATCTCGTGCAGGTCTTAATGTCTGTACCAAATGCCAGCCAAGGTTTCCACTTCTCTGTAATGCTGTGTATAATACCATAATAATGTAACACATTGATATTACTTCCATACTTTTGGCAAATATGTGGATACGACAGGAAAGAGCCTTGTTCATCACAAAGATCTTTGACAAAAAGTATCTCCAATTTCACCCAACTATCATAACAAATAACCTTATTATTAACTTTTATGTGGGAATTATACCATAAGACCTCTTCTGGTACATCAACTATATCGTCTAGTGTGCAAAAATGAAATTCACACCAAGTTTCAATAATTTCTCGAGTGAAGGCGCTAGTTATATTTGTATAAAAAGGGATAGTTTTTAGGTCTTTAGCGTCCAAATTACATCTCCAGAACAGTTCGCCTATAATGCCAAAGTAACTGTGAACAAATATCCCACACGATTCATTACTGACAATACGTTGTACCCATGCAATCTTAAGTGATTTGCTTTTAATTGTAAGATTTGGGATATATATACCTCCAGTTTGCTTATTGTTATACAATACAGTTCGTTTGATCTTTTCCGGTTTTCCACTCCATATAAATTTGAATATTTCGTTTTGAATAGTTTTTAACATCATACCGTCTGGCGTTGGCAATATCGACATCAAATAAACCAATTGGGATATCGCGTACGTCTTAACGATGACGGCCTTACCAAACAATGTAAGGTATCTTTGTCTCCACATATTGAGGAGCCCAGCGAGCTTTTTGAGAACTCCATTATAGTTTTCTCGTAACATTGTTGCTTTATCTGTATATATTTGAACCCCGAGTGATTTTACTGGGCCCTTCGTCCAAACAATGCCAGATTCCGGTATTAAAACTTCAAAATGACTTCTGACTTTTCCAATAGGCAATATAATAGTTTTTTCATAATTAACTTTCAGTCCGGACACTTTGTAGAAATAATCGAATAGATCAAGGACATGTTTTAGCACATCTACAGAATATATTAGCATTAATCCCAAGTCATCTGCGTATAAAACTATCTTAAATTCTCTATTTTGGTATATAATCCCTTTGACTTTTGGATCCTGACGGATGTTATTTGCGAAGACCTCGACTGCGATAATAAAGAGGTAAGGGGACAATGGGCATCCCTGACGTAAACCTCTTGAAATGGCAAAGGAATTGGTTGTCCAACCATTGTTAATCACGCTGCTACGTATCTCATTATAAAGTATTGTGATCCAACGTTTAATTGAATTTCCAAAGTTAAAGTATTCAAGACTTTTTTGAGTGTAATCCCAATCTAGTTTATCGAACGCTTTTTCAAAGTCGACAGATAAGTAAATAGCTTCTATGTCGTATTCCTCTGCTGCATCCATTAAATTAAGTAATTTAAATATATTTTCACCAATATATCTTCCTTTCATAAAACCCGTTTGGTCTTTGTTAATCAGCGCTGGTAATTTTGCTTTAATTCGATTTGCTATGCACTTTGCCATAAGTTTATAGTCGGCGTTTAACAAGCTGATCGGGCGCCAATGTTTCAAATAAGCACTATCTTTACCTTCTTTTGGTACCAGTGTTATGATTCCTTGTCTCTGAGTAATAGATAATTTGCCTTCTTGGTAGCTTTGGTTAACCGAATTTAGCACGAAGGGCTTAATGTCCCCCCAAAAGAATTTATAAAAGTCAGAGGGCAAGCCGTCTGGGCCAGGAGATTTGTTATTTTGGCACGTGCGCAACGCTTCTGTGAGCTCATTTCCTTCTATATCTCCTTCGATATCGTCTCTCTCGTTGTCTGTTAATGAAGGATGGGTATTTTCAAAGAAGGCTGGCTCAATGTTTTGGTTTACGTTTCCACTATACAGGTTCGTATAAAAAGCCTCTAGTTCGTTAAGAATGTATTCTTTACCTTGTCTTTCAGACCCATCGGCTTTTATCAATCTGCTTATGACTTTTTTATTATAATTCCTCTTTTCTAAATTCAGGAAAAATTTGGTAGGTTTTTCCCCTTCTTCATACCAGGTAGCTTTACTTCGTATGATAGCTCCCTTTGTCCTAGCTGCCAGTATACTATCCATTTCTTCTTTCACCAATTTGATATCATCTGATACCCCCTCCTCTCCGTCGATTAGTCTTTGCTCTAACCTCTTTAGTCTTCTTTCTAATACTGTCAATATATTTGATTCAGATTTCTTTTTCCTTATTGAATACTGTATAGTAGCCACCTTTAAATTATTTTTCATAGTATCCCATAATAGCATATCATTAATCGGCCCCTCAGTATCCACCGTCTCTAATATCGTGTTTTTCACGATTTGAATATAACTAGGGTCTGTTAGAAGAGAACAATTAAATTTCCAAAGACCTTTTCCTTTCTGGCAAACGCTAATAGACATCGTAACTATCACCGCACAATGGTCGGATAAAAATTTAGGTAGTATAGAGGACTGCTCTGTTAAATTAACTAAATTCGTTGATATAAGGAAAAAGTCTAAACGAGAAAATATTAGCTCCGGGTATCTGGTGAAATATGTGAATTCTCGTCTGTCTGCGTGCTGTACTCTCCATATATCGACCATATCATATTCCTGCATATATGTTTTAATTGCGATTCTTGAATGAATATTCATATGGTCTTTTTTGCCACCTTTTTTGTCTAAATCTCTGTCCAGAATACAGTTAAAATCACCCCCAATAATTTGATTTACCGAGGTTGATTCTTCTCCTAATATATTAAACAGATTTAAATAGAAATCAGGGTTATCTTCATTTGGACCATAAATATTTACTAAATTTAATCTCATGTCTCTCAACATCAGGTCTAATATTAGATATCGTCCGTTTTCGTCTCTAGTACAAGAATACAATTCAAAAACATGTGTCTTGTTTATTAATATGGCTACTCCCCGGGAATTGCTTGCGCCGTGCGAAAAGTAGATTTCACCTCCCCATTCTCTTTTCCATTTGTGCTCGCATTGTGCTGTGCTATGAGTTTCTTGCAGGAAAGCTATCTCTACCTTTTTTTCCTTTTTCAACCAATGCCATAGTTTTTGTCTCTTGACTTCTTTTTGCAGCCCTTTAACATTTAAAGAGAGTAATTTAACTCTATCCAGCATTATCTTTAAAACAGAATGTAGCAATCTCTAACAGTAAACCATGACTGCCTTCACCTTCCGAATAACTCGCATGCCTCATATAGCTGGTAGTGAGCCTATACCACTTTTCCACAATCAAATTGGGTAGTTCAACTAAGGCTTGTATGTTGTAAGGCGACATGACAAGCCCGCTATTCAAGGTTCACAACCCCGTGGGCGATTATTGTTGAACTGCCAAGGTCGATCGTTGAGCTGGTCACTAATTGCTTTTCTAGTAGCGGCTGAAGTGGGGTGAGCATTTGTGTGCATTCGTTGCTCTTAACACACCCCTACGTTAACTCTATGAGTCCTACTGAGAATCGCTCAAGGAAATAACGACTACCTTAAAAATCGTCAATTTCACTCTTCCAACAACTGTCATTGCGGCCTTATTTGGCCACATGGGTTGATCAAGCATACAGTTGTTTATGTTTCTTAGGCCAAGAAAAAGACTAGTTACTTTCTAGAATCTAGCATAAATGTTTACATATTTCAATAATACATACCGCGTACGTCAAAAGTCGAACACGAAAGGATGAAGACGAAAATGTTAAAGGTTAACCGGAACCGTTTTGGCTCTTACCATTTCTACATGAATCTCTTCACACATTTAGCCACAGCGTAGCTCCGTAAATCAATTTGTTCATGATAAACGACGATCATTAGTCTAACGAAATATCCGAAATAACAGTCAGTCTGTCTGGTCGGGTCCGATTCGTTGATAAGCTTTTGCCAGTGCTTCATCTGTTGTTTCGCCCCAGCGGATGCGAGCTACTGTACCGCGCTTGTCCTTGAGGAAGCATTTACCCCTCCAGCTCCAGCTCTGGACGATGTGATCGCCGCTTCTCACACGGTTAAGCAACTTGTGAAGTTCATCGCAAAGGTCATCTCCGATCGATATTCCTGAGGCTTTGAGAACTCGCCAATACAATTAAGTTGCTTTAATACATTTTGGGCGAGTGTTGAAATTGCATCTATTTTTAAATTATGGAATGTTTGCCTTGTAAAACTAAGTACTATCGCGGACAAATCAATAATAGCGAGCGTAGCGAGCTCTTTAGAAAACACACACGTAAAAAACTGACAAAATCTGTATCTCAATCCCATACTGTAAAGCGCGAAAAAAAATCAACAGGAAGTCGACCCCCAGTGGTGTGACATGCGCATGCGTTTAAATGCATTCTGGGAAATTTCATGTTTTTTTTGTCAAAAACTTATATGTAGCCCAAACCCGCACATTTACAAAAGAATGTACATAATTGGTAGATAATTTACATACAAAAACATAATTCCAACTGATGAAACACTATCATAGCGACCACATGCATGTTTCCACTCTCCTGACAGAGGGCGCTCAACACGCGCGCGCGATGCATTCGCTTGGTGGCAGCACAAGTCGAACGCGCAGACGACAGTTTCAGATCTGTCAGCAGTTTACCAGGCTTCATTGATGTTACAACATGTTAACGTCCAAACTAACTTTTGTAAATTCATGTCAAGGTTGGTGATACATTAAAGTGCTAAGGTAACTTATTTGTGTAATATTTAGATCTAGCCTAGGAGTTACATCCTATTTGACAGTTCATCAGGCGCCAGTGTAGGAGCCATAGAACAGTTTTGACCCTGACCAGGGGACCATTTTGATTTGACTCTTTTAGCTAATGTTTACTGAGCCTTTCAGTAACAGACTTCTAATTGACTAATATAGATCTAGCTGGAAGTTAAGTTAATGTAAGTTCCCTTTAGATCTAGTTTAAGTTGGATCTAAGCTTTAAACAATTTGAGGCAAAAATTGCTTCGTTAACGTTACCTGTTTATAGATCTAAGCTTAGGCCTAGATCCAGATGGCAGATCTAGATCTGTTAGGTCTACAATCTAGTTCAGCTTTTGTAAATATAGATCAAGGTTGGTGATCCAAAAGGTGCTAGATCTAACGTCACATTTAGGCTATACACTCGTGTTACCTATTTTCGTGGGCATAACAATTTATTTCTATATCTGGCGGAATTATCACTCATATCCCCTCAATTTCTGCTTGCAATAAAACTGGTTGGTTGTTGTTTATCCACTGTAAAATATTCACGATCGTACATGTAAGAACGGGTCACTAACTATCAGACATTGTTGACATGTCACAGTAGGATCGCAATGCGCCGCGTAACCTAATTTCGTGGGCTTACGTCATTGGCACGCGCAGTCGCTCACAGAGGTATGGACGGCCAATCAACTTGAGATAAAAAAAAAGATTGGACTGATTCAGTCTAAAGGTGTCCCAGAACACGATCTCTTAAAAGTTTGTTCTGGGACACCGAACTATCTGGCGGCCTTCCCGAAGGATGCCTTTTTTTGTTTAACGTCGTTGTAAGCCATGGTGAGGGACGTTGCAGAGTAAGACCGATATTTGTGCCTCTTGGGCGTTGGGGAGTCTTGGAAATTAATGTATTGCCTTCGATGAACAAATATAAAAAATAAAATAATATGCTGTACAGTATTAACCAAAGCGTTATGGTGGTTTTTATGTCTTTTAAGCATTGGAATTGGCCTTTAAAATTGCACAAAACCACTGATGGCGTGTATATTTTTAGAAGGATATGGCGCGGTTGGCTTTCCATACTTGGTTATTTATGCATGAACATATTTTGCGCTGATCACGTGATCTGATGACCCAGTTCGACTGTTAGCAAACGATTGTCACTAATTTCAAATTAGTTTCTTTTAAAATAGGTAAAATAAAAATATTGAAAAATTGGTATTTGCTAAAAATGCGCTATATCATGTCAGATATTCTAAAAAAAATTCACGCACCTTCCCGGGGACGATTCGAGACATATTTGTGTTCTAACTATATACAAAAACAATGTGCTCAATGACAACAAATGCAAGAATAAATTATGTCACATCATTTTATTAAACCGGAAGTTTTGTTAGTAACCACGAAATTAGGTAACCACGAATTTAGGTAACGCGACTGTAATCATATGACTTTCACCACTTATTTGTGTCACATTTAATTAACTGGGTTATTTGACAGTTCATCAGGCATCCGTGCAGGATCCGTCAAGAATTTTTTACTGGTTCCTGGACAAACTAAGGGAACCATTTGATTGGGACAACCGTCTTTTAGCCTTTCATTAAAATAGACTTCTAATACAGATCTAGCTGGAAATTAATGTAAGACTTACTCAGTTTAGTTGGATCAAAGCTTTAAAAAAAATTGAGGCAAAAATTGCTGTTGTCTGGCGGATTTTTAACAAAACTTTTAATTAAAGCGGGTGTCCAACCTAATTTAATCGCGATCTGCACCGAAAGTTCACATGTTAAAATTAAATTGGCGAGTGTTAACGCTTCGTTACGGCCGACTAGTAAGGAGACAAAAATTAAGGCAACCCGCCCCCAGCAATGTCAAGTAGAGCGCCATTTTGCCGGGAGCAGTGACGCGTATTGTGACTATTCATGCGGCACTGCCCTATGTTATCACTCGCGGACAGAGAGATCAGAACAGCGATTTACAGATAAACAGCGGCAGTTCCAAGCCGCGCAGTAGACCATGATCTTAGTGTTTCATGGATGAGTACCATCCAAAAAAATTGATATACGTCCTGCGAAGATTGATTCCGCAACAATGCCATGATTGGAGTTAGAATCGCAGCTCTTTATATTAGCGATGATCACGCGCTCTTGTTTTGCTCACACAATAGACGTAATTTCCGGTTTGAATAAATTAGAGTATCGCCTCCTGATTGGTCAATCGCGGACACACCTCCAAAAAGAGCTGCCGCCTGGGTAGGCGGCGAAATCGTGCCGGGCGGTCACTTCTAAATTTGATTATGAGCTATAGATAGGACGAACAATTCTGTAATTTGGAGGATAAACAATTGGGTATTATATGAATCGGTAAAACAGCGTTAGGGGCCAGGCTGGCGGTTCCCTTTAAGCTTAGTCTACATCTAGAGATCAGTTAGATCTATTAAGATCTGCGAACATCTATCCATTGGCATTGTTTAATAGATCTATAAGCTTACTTTAAAAAGTAACCTTACTCTAATTATCGAATCAAAGCAACATCTGTGTTCATTCAAGTGGGTTGTTTGAAAGTTCATTAGGCGTCCGTGTAGGATCCGTCAAATAACTAACTTCTAATATAGATTAGCTAGAAGGTAATGTACAAAGCTGGATCCAAGCTTTAAACAATTTGGCGCAAAAATTGCTTTTTTTTTGGTTTATAACAAACCCTTCAGTTAAGATTAGCCTACATCTAGAGATAAGTCATCAAGATCTTCGAACATCTATCCATTAGCATTATTCATTATATTTAAAAAGTAGTACAGTAGTCCAATTATGAAATCAAAACAAGTTGTGCTCCCCTTCTTTAGTACATCTACTTCAAAACTAAAAGCTTCTATCACAGCTGCGTGTCATTTGGGATCTCTGTCTATCGTAGACTACTTCTTGCTGGTTTTGCTGCGTTGAATAATGGCGGACCACACTTACATAAAAAAATATTCACAGTACTTTGCACTGGGTAACCCTAACACAACCCAGTCAACCAGTCGTCCAGTTTCAAATTCTAGAGATCTTGAGCATAATTACTCACTCAATGAGCTGAGTCGTGAAGTTACAAATCCAAATCAGGGAGCAGGAAGGCAGGAACATAATTATTGCCGGCCACATCTATCTGACCATGGCACTCCACCTACACCATGCAATGATCCCTCCCCACAAAACACGGCCCTTTTAAACTTTGAGAACAAACATTTTCGGTCAGTCAATGTACCAGGGGATGGAAATTGACTTTTTCATTGCCTTAGCCTATTTTTAGATGGCAATTTCTCTCGAACAAAACTTTACAGATCACAAATAAAGCAACCTAGGGTAATAGGAACCTAAATCATGACAGATTCTGTCAGGGGCAGGTCACTTGACTACAAATCAAATGTACTACTACTAGTACTAGACTACTAGATCTACTTTTTCAGTACCAAAACTTTGATATTAAATATACAAAATAGCATAATATGTAAAACTTTTAGCCCAGTTATCATCAGTGGGGGTCCAAAAAATTGCTTCATAACAAAGTCAAAGTATACGCTCGCCTTCTAGGTTTTACCTACAACATATTATGTAAGCATGTCACACATCAGGGATTCTTTATAGCCGCAGGGACCATTTGTCGCACGCCACCAATGGCCCCAGAGACCCAATCGCTCATCCACTCAGGTAGATATTCGATGGCAATGAGGCCGACGGCGTCCCAGCCCAGCACATAGCGGCCACGTGGGAACATCCCGAACAGCGCATGCTCGTACGCGTCAATCACGTGGTAGAGTTTGTCCGAGAGGACTGTTGTCATCATGTCGTGATACATGATTTGCTGAACTGAAATAAAAATCCGAGTAAATAATTTTAGTAATCAAATACATTTGTCGTGGTAAACTAAAAATCCTCGATCTATAGTATTCGTTGTTGTTTATAACACAACCCAAAATATGGGCCACCGTGACCGCCAGAATTATCAACTCGCAATCACTTAGCGGAAGTTAAAATCAAATGGACAACCCCCACCAGGTCAAACATACTATTTCGGGATCAAGTATGGTAACTTCAAGTCAAGTATACATAATTTACAAATCCATGTGTTCAATAAAGTAACGGTTGAGTCAACGCTGAATTGAAGAGGTAAAGCTACATATCGTCTGATCTACTTCCATTTGAACACTGATCGAATCAATCGAAACTACTTTAAAATAACTAGAATCATAGCAAAAAAATGTTTTTATCACAAATAGCCAAGTAAATTGTTAACTAATATAATTACAAATTCCACAGTAAAAAGTAATTATAATTACAAATTTTTTGGTTTTGCTAAATAGTATGGACTCAATATTCACTTGTAGCATGGGCGTGTCAGGGGGGAGGGGAGGGGGGGGGGCGCAGGCGGCACGTGCCACCCTTTCAGACCCTAAAGTATATCTGTGCCCCCCTTTTCAAATACCATGCCGCCCCCGGTCGTCAAATAAATATTGGACCCCTTGATCTTGTTCAGCGCTCCCCACCTCCCGGTCGTCAATTTTGTTACTGTGCCCACCGCCCCCACCTTGAAGGGTTCCGGTACACGCCCCTGGCATGGGTGGCACGGCAGCGGATACCTACATATTTTCATGTACTCTTGTCCATACTCTTTCTGCACGTCCGGATCAGACTCATCGAACGCCTTCTTCAGCCTGACCTCGTGCGGCTTAGCGTCACTGATGGGGGTCCGGTAGAAGCCGGGTTCCATGGTGAGAACGCGCACTCCGAACACTCGCATTTGACGTCTGAAAACGAGGTGATCTATGATAATTGCAATTGATTTGTCGTTCATGGTATTGTATACCTGCAGGGGTGTAGCCAGTCGCACGCATGCACTTTCCCTCTGAGTTGGTCGTGTTGGATGTTAATGAATGAATGAATGAATGAATTTCCTTTATTCCACCACTTCCTGGTGAGCATTACAACATGTCAAATAACAGAACACATGGTGGTTAACAGTTGTTCCGACCAGCGCCGCACGGCCGTTGTCACCAACTTTTTCCAGTCGCCTTTGCTAGGAAAGTTGCTGTTATCCATGAACCTAAAAACGATTCCTTCTAGATTATATTTCTTCAGGATCTCTATGATGTCCCTAATATACCCAAACTTTGGCCCTGGGCCCTGGGATTGATAGAGACGTTCCACAAATATGCGTTTCGCTAATGCGGTATTTTTGAGCCGACATAATCTGCCCAGAATTGTTAGCTTCTTTTTATCAATTTCTTCCACAAGAGACATTTCGTTAACCATACTGCGGGCAATGGTCGCACTGGAGCTTTTTGGAAAATTTTGAATACATCGTATGGCGCCATTGTGGGCCGCTTCAAGTTTCGCTAGGTGGTTGTGTGTCAGATGATTCCATAACTCAGTACCATAGAGGGCCCGCGGAATGACAATACATCGATACAGTTTCAAAGCGGTGAGACAACTCATGCCGGCATTCTTTGTGTTGACTGACAGGATGCTCATTAAGCCCCTCTTAAGCTTTTTAGTCGCCTCCTCCACCGCCCATGTTGAGGAGAGATTGACATCGAGGTGAATTCCCACATGTTTGTATACCTGGACTTCTTCCACACGCTCGTTATATAGCGCAATCTGACATGCATTTGCCTTTTTAACTCTTCGTAATTTGCTATCAAAAAACATTACCTTCGACTTGGTTGGATTATATTTAAATTGCCACCTTCGGCTGTAGTTTTCGCAGACGCTTACCAGTGCCTGCAAGGCAGAATTCGTTAGAGCACATACGGCAATGTCGTCCGCTTGGAGTATGCCGCCGCATATTATGTCACCAATGCGTGCGCCATACACAGAGCTACCAAGCGCAACTGCTAATTCGTGTATATATAGCATGTAATACCAAGGCCCTAACACAGAACCCTGGCGCACAGACCTACTGATTAGTATGTCTTCGGATTTAATGCCGTTACATACCACATTTGAGACCATACCTTGGTACGCCGAGTATAATAAGGACCAAAGTTTGCCTCTAATGCCGAAGAAATGCAATTTGTAAAACAACCCTTCGTGCCACACCGTATCAAAAGCGCAAGACGAATCTAACAGGGCCAAGTACACACCGGATCCCCTCTCGCGGTTGTAATTAATGCATTCCTGAACACTATAAGACGCTAAGAGGCTGCACATAGATTCTTGATAGGCATTCTGGTTGGACGAAGGAAAGTCTACGCGATTGACATTAATCCATGTTTTTACCTTTGACAGAATTACTTTATCGAATAGTTTGGCAATTACAGGAAGTAGTGAAATTCCACGGTAATTTCGCCTGTCGTCTTCATACTTATTCGATCCCTTGTACAATGTGTAGATAGTACCTTTATTAAAATCCTTTGGAGCGTACTCATATGTATACATGGCGTTGAAGAGGTTATTTAAGCATAATATGAAATTACTGCCTCCAAATTTCACATGCTCATCAGTTATGTTGTCGTGGCCTCCTTTCTTCCCTGGTTTCAACGTTTTAATAGCATTGTCGATGTCGGAATAGGCAAACTCTTGGCAAATTTCATCTTTCTCTGAAGGTATTTGCTGGCACAACTGCTTTACCGCGGTTTGAATGAATCGGTCGTGGGATTGGTCAAATTGATTCTGATCGTCGTTCGTGATGTGGGTCTCTGAATACATGTCCCTAAAATAGTCGGTTCACACAGACAGTTTCTCCTCCCGTCCCGGATAAACTTTACCGTCTACTTTGAGCGGCCTACTGCACAGAACGGTTTGCTTTTTTTTCTTGTTGACGAGCGACCAGAACTTGTTCTGGTCCACCTCAGCTTCTCTGTCGATCTCCTGGAAGAATTCTTCATCACTCTCGTGCTTTAACTTCCTTAAGGTAAGTCTAAAACGACGTTTCAGGTTCTTGTACGTCTTATACCCTACGTTTGTCGGGTCACGCGGTCGGCCTTGTTCCACCCATGACTTACGCGCCTGGTACATGTCCTTATGGGGATGCCCTGCACCTTGCTTCCAGTACGGCTTAAGAAGTGGACGGAACCGGGCCTCCGGAATGTGTCGATGCGAAACGATCAGCATCAGATCTGTGACTCTTTTATGATACGTCTCGATGTCACCTATGCAGCTAAGGTTGTGTGCAATATTGGCCTCAGTCTGTCGTTAAGCTCTCTGGTGTAGGTGTCGCGTATGTACTGGTTACTAACTCGCTTCCACTTTAGAGAAGGGAACTGTGCGTCTGTGTCGCGCACACTTAACCGCAGACAGCTGATGGATACAAGAACAGGAAGGTGATCTGATGTATTCAACTCATCGTCGTCGACTACACATGCGAACAATACAAGATCGTCATATTGCCTTCGCATAAGGATGTGATCAATAAGAGTCTGGGGTCCCCCGTCGTAAGGACAAAAGGTATAGTCTGGCCCACTACAAATATCTTCAGTTGGCAGCGAACATAGATCGAACCAGGCGGTGAAGCCCTGTAACTCGCGGGAGCGAATGTTGCTCGCACCTAAGCATCTGGGCCCTACGATTTGCGCGTTACAGTCGCCCAGCACAATAACCTCAGACGATTCAGCATGTAAACTGTACAAATCAAACAGTAGATTTAGGGTTTCTTGATAGATCCCAATGTCGTGGTTTGTGGAAGGCATATAGACTGCCATGATTGTTAAGAATTTCTTTTTACCTATTTCAAAACATACCCCCGCTATCCTATCGCTTCCACAATTTACCAGAGTGGCATGTTGTGAGAGCTGTTGCTTCCATAGGATTGCAACTCCCCTCTGCCGCGTGTTCCTGCATTATCTTTTGAGGGTGTCTCAGCTACTGCATGAGAGTGATACCCTGATTCTACGCTATTTAAAAAGTGCAAACTCTGCGGCAGTAACCAGTGCTAACTAATTGCTAGGATGGCCACCTGAGACTTACACAACAACTTGCTCAGATACGGAGTGTTACGCATCACACCCTTGCAATTAAATGCGCCTATGACAAGTTTATTCCGATGAGTTTCGATGCCCATAAAAAATACGAGTACCTGCCTTATGTGAACCTTTTCCACCGGACGCTGTTACCTGCCATTGCCTTTTATAAATACCAGGTGGAAGGTTTATTGCATTTAACGCAGCTTTCGAACTCTGACTAATAGATAACTTGGCACCATTGCCCCTCTCATCCCGATCATTTTTGCTAGGGAGCAGTTTAAGATAAATGGGCTTGACCCCATGCTCAGTGAAAAATTTCCTCACCGTGTTTTCTCCCACAGATCTTGATATGTTCCCTATATAATAGTTGACGAGGGGCTCACGATTCGTTTCTGCTTTAAATTCGCCGTTGTTATTCATACTGTCATACGTGTATGCAACATAACCAGTGCGCCAACTAAACTGGCAATCCCTGTATCGGTGTGAACGGATAGCGTCATACCAACCATATTTGGGCACAGAACTACCCCCCCCCCCACCTCCCCCTCCCTGCCCTCTCTCATCTAATTGTTGTCTTAATTAACAAGGCTCATATCATCCATTATTACTATATATATACACACGTATTTAAACTGGACATATAATTAATCCGATTATCTGCGCTAGAATATATACATAGATATTTTTGTCTCGAGGAGGGGGGGGGGGGCGGGGGAGGCGGAGCTGAAAGTGGTATCATCGTCATACAAAAGCCCATGCAGCGCGAAAACGAGGCCAGCAGAGTGAGCGTTATAAACAAACCCACGTGCGTAAAAGTGATGAAGGTTCCGAGTGTTTTGTTCCGCGATTTGTTCAAACAAAATCAAAAAGATCTGCTTTTATAATGTTCAGAAGCAAATGGAAAAGCGAATAAACGGTATATCCCGGCAATGGCGACATAGAGCGGGTCATTGGAAAAAAAACTCCTTCCGAGCGAATTGATATTCTATTTGACTATTTGAGGTGCAGATCCAGATCTTTGCAACTAGGGGACCACTGAAACCTCGCGACCGCGCTTGTAACCGGAGGTTATGATGCCTACAACTTTTCTTAATTCAGTTTAGGCCAAGCTGTATGCAAGACCGGGCTTTGAGAATGCAGATCTCGGCCTCTTTAGACTGCCAATCGGGATTGGTGAAATAAGCTTAGAGCGATCCGTGTCTTCAAATCCAAATTTGTTTGTCCCATAACCATAGTTTCAGCCAGAAACCCAATTTCCTGACGACAAACTAGATTACTTCGTTGCTAAGGTCCGTATCTAGGATTCCTGAACGTCACACGTCACGAGCGTCGCACATTCAGCCAATGAGAGCTCATATATATGAGTGACAGGAAATTCCCGGGGGGATCCTCAATCTGATAATTTGATTGGTGCGTCGATTGCGATGAACATTTGTTATCAAACAACCGTTATAATCCGGAAGTTGTTGATCATTGTTTGTACGCATCACTAACATTAGGCATACGGCCCGCCTGGCCCGCTAATATGTCCAAGCAAGCGCCGCCGGGAACACCCCTCCTCTCACTGCCACCCTCTCACTAGCCAACACCCCCATCCACCCTCTCACTAGCCAACACCCCCATCCACCCTAACCCGTGCGGCCGAGTTGGTAGTACGGCCGACCTGTCTGTACACCCACTGGTCAGCGCGGGACTGTTCGGACTCACTCTGCCAACGATCTCGAACAGGTGGTGAAGGCTAGGGCTGATCGTAACATTCAAGTTTCCTGTCGAGAAATCGGGGTTTTCGGCGACGAAACCCGGGTGCGCATACCACATGTCTACTAGTTTTGCTAACCGATGGAGTGTGGGTTTTGATCTGGCATTGTGCCAGACGTGTGACAAGTACAAGGGCGCTAGGTTGTATTTTGCAAGGAGACTTATGTTGATGTCTATAAGCGGCGGGCTGAAGAGGGTTGACGCTCGGAAGATGTATTAGAGTAACGAGTCACTGTTTTTGGCATGATATGGAAGTTCAGGTACAATAGGAGGTGGGGCGCCACTTCTATGAGTAGGCTACTATCCAGGTGCGGCTTCAGTTAGAAACTTGCGACCCGAGGGGGAGGGCGTGCTGGGGAGTGCTGGTGACCGGAGGGGGTGGCTGGTGAGGTGCAAAAAACAATTGTGACTGTTCTCCCTGTGCCTCCTCCATAAAAGAAATTTTTTTCACCTAATTTTCAGCGAAAGGGGGGGCGGGATCCGCCACTTGGATATATATAGAGTAGCCCCCCCCCCCCGCTAATAGATATAATGGTCAATTAACGATCTTACATATATTGGTATATATATATATACATATATGTACATACAAATTATTTCAGTCCTGTGCATATAATGACCAGCGGTGGGAGCTAGTTTTGACATGAACGATATTGAGTGGAAGCAAATGTATAAATAATCATCAAATCTTATTTTATCTAGCTATTTGATCAATGTTGTAATAAATTTTCTCTAGTTTCATGTTCGTGAGATTTATGTATAATAACTATGCAACAGCTAAGTGGAAGAACTGACATTATATCTTTGTTGGTAACGAATACCTTCTCGGTTATGAACTACCATCTCCTATATATCTATGATAGTTAATACGAAAAATTACAAAGTCACACTGACTTCTGCCAATAAATATGACAGATTTAGTTGGTGAACATTCCAATAGAGATAGCTTATCTCTCCGCCTTAAGTGATCGCAATGGCGGAACAGCGCCTCACTATTATATATCATATCGCTCACCCTCCTCTGAGATCTGGGCGATTCGCCAAAAATAAGCTTCGCTGCGACAGCTCACTCTAAAACGACCCACTGCAAATTGCGAGATGAATGCAGCACATCCAGCACAAAAACCTGCAGGCCAGGACACGTCGGGTAAAGGTCGCACATCAACATTTACCATACATATAAATCAAAGCCAGAGGCGGATCCAGAAAATCTAGATAGGGTGGGCCGGATTTAGCGTCGGATCCAGATATGCTGAAAAGGAGGAGGGGGAAGGGGGCGGGGGGGGGGGGGCGGCGTTTTCGGTTTCCATACGTTAAATGGTATAAATTTCGGTCCTAAAAGAGTGGGGGGGGGGCGGGGCCGGGGCCGGGGCCGGGGCCGGGGCGCTCCCCACCCCCCCTTGGACCCTCCCCTGAAAACTAAATATGTCACCCAAAACAACTAGCTTACCGTAGAGTGTCCGAAAAGGCCTCCATTGCACGCTTTGACATGCAATAGATGGCCAGGCCGACGATGGTAATCCTCCCAGCGGCCGAGGTCATGTTAACCACCCGGCCCCGCTCCTTCTTGACCAGCGGAAGGAAGGTCGTTGCCACGTCCACCATGCCGAAGGTGTTGGCGTCGAAGCAGCGCTGGTAATCTTCCAACTTGCACATTTCCACCGGGGCGACGAGCCCGCCCACACCGGCATTGTTGACCACACCCCACAAGCCTGTGGAAATTGACAACAGGAACTGACATGATTGTCGATGTACATGCATATAATTACATATAGAATGAAAAATAAAGTTCTGCAAGACACATTCGGTGGAGCTGCAATTTATAATATGACCAAACTACACCTGCCCCTAGGAACCACGAGATGACCCGTGGATGTCTTTGGAGGCCAATGTATTGGCCCATTGTGGCAAACATGGCCATGCTTGAGCAGAAACGTCGCCAATTGTGGCAATATATGGCATATTATGTGTTACCAAAAATGTCATAACTGGGGGGAAAACATGTCAATATGAGTGGGTGAACCTTAAGTAGCAATAAAGAAAGGCGTATGAAGCCTATACCTTTGCCGGCTGGCAGCTGTCCCTTGACCAGTTGGTAGGCCTTGACGACGCTCTCGTGCTTGGTGACGTCGAGGGGCACGGTGACCAGTCGGCTGGAGCAGGCCTTCTTCAGCTCTGTCTCCCCCTTCTCTGTGAAGCACCCGGCGAACACGTTGACCCCCTTGCCATCCAGGCGCTTGGCCAGCATATTGCCGAACCCCGAGTCACATCCAGTGATGAAGACATTCTTACCGAAACGACCAATCGTCGGAAGACGAATCAGGTAGTCGAAACTTTTATAGACCAGCAGCAATAACAAGAGAAATGGAGGCCAACTCAACTCCATAACATTGCCAATGAGAGGGAGATCCATGCTTGCACGTGTGGCTTTGCCTGACGTCTGTCGGATAATACTACTACTGGATGTCCGTAATCGCTCCTCGCTCGCTCCTCGCTCCTCACGACGGACCGGCCATTTGATATCCGGGTGTAGGGGGGGGGGGGTATAGTCTTTGAGCAGAGGCCAAACAAGGTTTGTATTTTTGCCCATGAGGAGATCTGAATTTTTTATCTTCAAAACGTATTGTTTAATAATTCAAGGGCAGGATTTTCCATTTCGCTAACCGGGAAAGGACATTTTTTTGAAGCAAAAGTCAGAACCAGATTATTTATTCACAATATAGCCCCCCCCCCAACCCTGGCTATCAAATGGTCCGTCCTGTGTGGTCCCAATTGGCATTGCTGACGATGAAAAGGGGTCACAGTCTTGTACGCATGCCCACTCAAGAGTATTAACTTAAGAGGGTATCGCATATCTTTCTCGCTGCGACTTTCGACGACACATACAAGTGCTTTCATGACCATGTATAGATTTGCAGCCCTACCCACTGGCCCAGTGACCCACCCACAGCCACAGTGCCGCTTATCGCGATCCCCTAGTTCTGCAGGTCGCCTGAAAACAGTCAACGACAAATGCACCTGTCTCTAAGGCAAGCCAAAGTGGAATTTAATAGAGTATTTGCACATTTGTTCAAATATTTGCACATATGTTCAAATATTTGCACATATGTGCAATTGAATTAAACATATGTGCAATTAAATTAAACATATGTGAAATTGAATTAAAGATATGTGCAAATATTTGGACATATGTCCAAAGATTTGCACACATGTGAAATTGAATTAGACATATGTATAATTGAATTTAACATATGTATTATTGAATTTAACATATGTATAATTGAATTTAACCTATGTAAAATTGATTTGGACATATTTTTAATTCAATTAAACATATGTACAAATCCTTCCGATTTGGACATATGTGCAATTCAATTGCACATATGTTGAATTGCACATATGTTGAATTCAATTTCACATATGTTGAATTCAATAACACATATGTTGAATTCAATTGCACATATGTTTAATTCACACTTTCCCCTCCTTCACCTCCACCTCCACCCCCCCCCCCACCTCCACCTCCACCGCCGCCGCCACCTCCTCCCCCTCTACCTCCCCCTCCACATCCACCTCCACCTCCATCTTCACCCCCACCTCCACCTCCACCCCCACCCCATCTCCAACCCCACCCCCCCGCCCACCCCCACCTCTTCCTCCACCTCTACCGCCACCTCCTCCTCCTCCACCTCCAACCCCGCCTCCAACCCCATCTCTGCCTTCACCCCACCTCCACCCCAACCCGCACCTGCACCTACACCTGCACCTGCACCTCCACCGCGCACCTCTACTTCAATTTCCACCGCCACCGCCACCTCCACCCTCCCCCCTCCCCCTCCCCCTCCCCCCTCACCCCCACCTCCACCTCCACCTCCACCTCCACCTCCAAATCCACCTACATCTCCACCTCCATCTCCACCTCCGCCTCCTCCTCATTCACCTCCACCCACTTCCATCCCCACCCCCATCTCCACCTCCAGATCCACCCCTCCCCCACTCCCACCCCGACCTCCACCTCCACCTCCACCTTCAACTCCACAGCCACCTTCACCTCCAAAGCCACCTCCGCCTCCTCCACCTCCACCTCCAATGGCACCTCCGCCTCCTTCACCTCCACACCCACCCCCACCCTCACCTCCACCCCAACCTCCACCTCCCCCACCTCCATCTCCTTCAACTCCTCCACCTCCACCTCCACTTCTAATTCGAATTAATGATAACATTAATTCATTTGAATTAATGATATCATTAATGCGAATTAATGATAATATTAATTTGATATTGTACATATGTCCAATTCATTCGGACATATGTCTAAATGATTTGGACATATGTGCAAATGAATTGGACATATGTGCAATTCATTTGGACATATGTCTAAATCATTTACACATATGTGCAAATGAATTGGACATATGTGCAATTCATTTGGACATTCGTCTAAATCATTTGCACATATGTCTAAATAGGGGTCTTTACAGGTATCTTTAATTGAATTGAAGATATGTTGAATTCATTTAAACATATGTGCAATTGAATTACACATATGTGTAATTCATTTGGACATATGTGCAAATATTTGAACATATGTGCAAATACTCTATTAAATTCCACTTTGGCTTGCCATATGTCTCCGCGTGCGTCGTCCGCTGTCCGTCTTTTGCGAACGCATGTGTTCGTCTTCTTGTCCGTCGCCCGGTCCACTTTTCTATGTGGAAGCTGTTGTTCCAGGCCAGTCCTGGCCGAATCAAACTACAGAGCGTTATGTCATTATATACAATTACGGAGTATACTAACACCGACTCGATTAACCATTGGTAACCTAATTACAATGAGAGCGGGTAATCGGGGCCACAATTCGTTATGCCATATTCAACATGTACTTTTCATCCATGTACTTTCTATTCATGTACATGTCATTCGTGCACTTTCCATTCATGTGCTGGGCATTCATGTACTTTGTTTTCATGCAGTTTCCAGTCATGTACTTTCGATTCGTGTACTTTAAGTATTGTACTTTTCATTTATGAAATCATAATCGATAATTATGGAATAGACCGTCGTAGATAACCTTGGCGTATAGCGTCACACATAAACACCTGTTTCGGTTAAGAAAACCAATTTCCGCATGCTTTTGCCATGCAATGCGTATCAGCTTGATCAAGTGCCCGGTTTCAACGTTTCTTTTGTGGGGGTAGGTTGGCTCTTCGGAAGTGTTATGGAAAGAAGAAATGCAAAGAAGAAACCAAAATGTCTCCATAAAGTTTCATTTAAGTATATGTTACAATATTGAGAACAGTTGAACAGTCCTGTCTGTGTATACGTCACTGCATGCCGGTGACACGTGGCCACACTAGTGCTCTCAGGTTCGCATATCATCGCTTTATGATAAGCGAGGATATGCGAATCGTCTATCATCGGTGTTCATTCTTGAAAAGATATGTATTTGGCTTGCGCCTCGTACATTCTTTTTCAAAAATGTACTGTTACATGGGCATTCTCTATACCTTCACTGAAGCGAGTTACCTGCTTGTGGCGCCATCTGTCGAAGAAAATGCATCCTTGCATAAAACGGACCGGTGCGTTAAAAGGGCTACAAACGCTCGTCGTGAGTTTCGGCTTCCGCATCGATTATAAATGCGAACAGTTGTAAAATCCAAAGCCAATAGTCTTAGAATGCAAAAGTGGGAATATCGGTGTTTAAAGATATGAATGGAAAGTGCATGAATGGAACGTACGTAAATGCAAAGTACATAAATGCAATGTACATAATGTACACAGTACATAAATGCAATGTACATAATGTACACAGTACATAAATGCAATGTACATGAATGGAAAGTACATAAATGCAAAGTACATGAATGGGAAGTACATGAATGACATGCTGAATATAGCATAATGAATTGTCGCCCCGATTACCAACAATACAAAAACGACTTAGAGGAAATGCAGCTTATTATTCCCTAATTACATGTACTTAATTTAATTATTTCTGAAATATTGTGCCCTCCACCAAGTTCTCAATGCCTCTCCATACCCAGTTTCTATGTTTTATGCTGGGTTAATTCAAAACCTTAGGTGCGAAGTCCAGCATTGATCATGAGCACTGATCTAGTTGACGCAAGCGGAGCACGGGGGACGCGTGTATTTTCGCCATTGAACTAATGGTGGATCCCTTTATGACGCACGACGCACGGCGCACGCCGACGCGGACGCCGACGCGGACACAAATGCGGAGACCGATGCAAAAAAACGAACTGCGGATCCGCTGCTTTATACGGATTTACAGCCCCATCGACCCCCCCCCCCCCCGCCTCACACGACCACTTGTCGGCCAACAGGGAGAGGGGTGTAGGGGTAACGGGTCTGTATGTGTTAGTTAAAGAACGAGCTGGAGGGCATTCGCATGAGACGCGATAGCGTCGAGTGCTTTATTTTGGCGAATGCACCCCATCGAGTTCTTTAACCCATTAATGCCCAGATATAGACCCCGTCGAGCAAGTCTAAAATGTTTGGCCGTTTAGTATCATCAAGAAGGACAAAAAGATAAATCTAAACGGGAGGGTACAGGTAAAATTTACAGATGTAAGTCACTCTACGGTTTATTCTAGCAGCATGTCTTGTACTTCAGGGGCGGGCTATGGCTCCGGCGCGCCTTATGGCTCCGCATGCTGGACTACTGCTCCAGGCTCCGGGTTATGACTCCGGACTATGGCTCCATGAGCAGGCTATGGGACCGTGCGCTTGGCTATTGGTCTGGTGCAGGCTATGGCTCCGGGCTATGGCTCCGAGCGTGGGCTATGGCTCCGAGCGTGGGCTATGGCTCCGAGCTTGGGCTATGGCTCTGAGTGCGGGCTATGGCTCCGAGCGTGGGCTATGGCTCCGAGCGCGGGCTATGGTTACGAGCCGTGGTTATGGCCCCGTGCGCTGGACTATTGCTCTGTGCGCTCGACTGTTGCTCCAGGCTTCGGTCGCCGGCCTATGGCTCTGGGCTATGGTTCCGAGCGCGGGCTATGGCTCCCGGCTATGGCTCCGGGCTATGGCTCCATGAGCGGGCTATGGGACCGTGCACTGGACTATTGCTCTGGTGCAGGCTATGGCTCCGGGCTATGGCTCCGAGCGTGGGCTATGGCTCCGAGCGCGGGCTATGGCTCCGAGCGCGGGCTATGGCTCTGAGTGCGGGCTATGGCTCCGAGCGCGGGCTATGGCTCCGAGCGCGGGCTATGGCTCTGAGCCGTGGTTATGGCTCCGTGCGCTGGACTATGGCTCCCTGTGCTGGACTATTGCTCCAGGCTTCGGTCGCCGGCCTATGGCTCCAGACGCGGGCTATGGCTCCGGACGCGGGATATGGCTCCGGGCGCGGGCTATGGCTCCGGGCGCCGGCTATGGCTCCGTACGCGGACTATGGTTGCGGGCTATGGCTCCGGACGGGGACTATGGTTGCGGGCTATGGCTCCGGGAGCGGGTGGGTGTGGCTGTGGGTGTGAGATGCATGGAGGGTTGCAGCCAGGAAGAGAGAGGGGGAGGGCGGAAGAGACGGTGGCATTGAGGGGGGAGGGGGGCGATTACACCACAGAACGCCCCCGTGCGCGGGACTATGGCTGCGGATGCGGGTTATGGATCCGTATGCAGGACTAGTGCTCCAGGCTCCGGATTATTGCTACGTTCGCGGGCTATGCCTACGGGCGCGGGCTATGGGTCCGGGCTATGGCTCAGGGCGCGGGCTATGGCTCTGGGTTATGGCTTGTGGCGGAGCCTATGGGTCTCTGAGCGGGACTGTGGCTGTCTGCGCAGGACCATGGCTCCGTGCGCTGGACTGGGCTTCTGGTTTATGGCTCCGTGCAGTGGTCTATGGCTCGGTTCGCGGGCTATCCACATATAATCCATCAATATGGAAAGTCTCTGCTTACTTTGATAAAGGTACCGCATTGTGCCTATTCCCCAACCCCTCCCTCCATACCCCCCCCCCACGCCATTCCTGAAAGTGTGCCACCCGGTACAGCAAAAACTTCGGTGAATGTCAAATGTCCCACGAAAATTGATTTCTGAGCAACACAAAATCGCGTTCCCGTTTGTCCCACATGACAGATTGCAGATATGTGTTACAGTTCAGCACACAGGTCAAAACACGAGTGTCCTATATAGGACGCTAGGATCAAATGGGTTAATGTGCTATCAAATCAGAATCTTAAGGGTCAATTCTGGGTTTTAGGGGTATATTTGGATCTGAGGGCTCATAACCGTCAAATCGGGATTCGAGGGCTCAATTAGTGATCAGTGGGGTCAAATCAGAATCTGAGGGGTTAATCCCGATCCTTAGGGTCAAATCGGAATCTAATGGGGTAATCGGGATACTAGGGGTCGAATCCAGATTCTGTGGGTCTAATCCGGATCTGAGGGCTGAAATATTGATCAGTAGGGTCAAATCGGGATCTGAGGGGTCAATCCGGATCTTAGAGCTCAAATTGGGATCTTAGAGTTCAAATTGGGATCTTAGAGCTCAAATCAGGATCTTAGAGCTCAAATTGGGATCTTAGAGCTCAAATTGGGATCTTAGAGCTCAAATCGGGATCTTAGAGCTCAAATCGGGATCTTAGAGCTCAAATTGGGATCTTAGAGCTCAAATCAGGATCTTAGAGCTCAAATTGGGATCTTAGAGCTCAAATTGGGATCTTAGAGCTCAAATCAGGATCTTAGAGCTCAAATTGGGATCTTAGAGCTCAAATCGGGATCTTAGAGCTCAAATTGGGATCTTAGAGCTCAAATCAGGATCTTAGAGCTCAAATTGGGATCTTAGAGCTCAAATTGGGATCTGAAGGATTAAATCGACATCTGAAGGATTAAATCGACATCTGAAGGATTAAATCGAGATCTAAGAGATAAATCGCTATCTGACATGTCAATCGAGATCCTAGGGGTCCAATCCAGATATGAGGGGTCAAATCTGGATCTGAGAGGTCACATCGGGATCTGAGGGCGAAATCGGGATCCTAGGGTTAATCCGGATCCTAGGGGTCAAAATCTGGATCTGAAGGGACAGATCCTAAGGGTCAAATCAGAATCTTAAGGGTCAATTCTGGGTTTTAGGGGTATATTTGGATCTGAGGGCTCATAACCGTCAAATCGGGATTCGAGGGCTCAATTAGTGATCAGTGGGGTCAAATCAGAATCTGAGGGGTTAATCCCGATCCTTAGGGTCAAATCGGAATCTAATGGGGGTAATCGGGATACTAGGGGTCGAATCCAGATTCTGTGGGTCTAATCCGGATCTGAGGGCTGAAATATTGATCAGTAGGGTCAAATCGGGATCTGAGGGGTCAATCCGGATCTTAGAGCTCAAATTGGGATCTTAGAGTTCAAATTGGGATCTTAGAGCTCAAATCAGGATCTTAGAGCTCAAATTGGGATCTTAGAGCTCAAATTGGGATCTTAGACCTCAAATCGGGATCTTAGAGCTCAAATCAGGATCTTAGAGCTCAAATTGGGATCTTAGAGCTCAAATTGGGATCTTAGAGCTCAAATCAGGATCTTAGAGCTCAAATTGGGATCTTAGAGCTCAAATCGGGATCTTAGAGCTCAAATTGGGATCTTAGAGCTCAAATCAGGATCTTAGAGCTCAAATTGGGATCTTAGAGCTCAAATTGGGATCTGAAGGATTAAATCGACATCTGAAGGATTAAATCGACATCTGAAGGATTAAATCGAGATCTAAGAGATAAATCGCTATCTGACATGTCAATCGAGATCCTAGGGGTCCAATCCAGATATGAGGGGTCAAATCTGGATCTGAGAGGTCACATCGGGATCTGAGGGCGAAATCGGGATCCTAGGGTTAATCCGGATCCTAGGGGTCAAAATCTGGATCTGAAGGGACAAATCGAGATCTGACGAATTTATCGGGATACTAGTAGCCCAATCTGGAGGCTAGGGTCCAATCCGGAACAGAGGGCCCAAATCAACCCGCAGGGACAAATCGGGATCTAATGGGTAAGTCCGGGTCCTGTGGATCAAATCGGAATCTGAAGGGGTTAAACTTTTGCAAGAAATGTCACCAAAATAGCGTTTTTGTTATAACCAAGTTAAAGGCCCCGATATAATAAATACGGAGAAATTGTAATATGTATTCTCTTTCAGCTGAGCCTATCAAGAAAAAGCGTGGATGAAGAATAGCAGTATGCATTAATCCTTAGCCGAGTCCATTCCCAACACAGTCCCCTGATAATAAAGAAAAGCTGTAGGTGGAAACATTACGATATGTATTCCCACTTTCCCCAACAGCCCCCTGATATATTGATGTATTCATCATTATATGTTCTTATCCCTCTCACAGGGATGAGATGCCTATATATGAAATTATATTCCCACGTATAGACATCTCGATGTGACCCCGCTTTACGATTGTTGTATGCTTTTATGTACCATGTTGTTGAATTGTTGATTTGAAATAAATACCAAAATGTTTAGTCTGAACACCACGTGGCCACACGTAACCAAGTTAGATAACTCTTCCTCTCGCTAAACCCGCCTAGGAGGTCATCGAGTTATTATATAACAACCTTCAGCTCGGCCTAACGTCTCCCTGCCGGCTACCGCTTGGTGAGACAAATTGCCTGATTGCTCCGCTACGACGTTGTATCATAATACTGTACACAGTGCGCCCGGGGGGGGGGGGGGGGGAGTACTTAATACATTGCTGGGTTTTTTTAAATTATGTTTAGGACGTTGCTCTGAATTTCTTTTTGTTCTTTTTGTTTTTCTGTGACTGTCATCTGTGGAAAGTATGTATATTGACCTCTAGACAGATACGATAACGCACCTCTGCTATTATAGGGTGTGTGTAGGCTTGACAAGGAATTCCTTCTTGAGCGTTTGTGTTAACACGCTACTCAAACAAACCGTACCGAAGTGGGGCGCAAAAAACTTGCAAAAAAATATCACCTTGTCTGTTTGTCCAGGCAACCTTTGGAGTGCGTTGCGAACAATGAGCCATGGGCACGGTCTCCATAAACCACACTTAGACTACGCAAAAATCTACTTAGCACCGAGTGGAACGTTTGTCGAGCGATTATCGGGTTCAAAATACAGTACATGTATAGTCACCCAAGAGGTGGATTTTCTAAATTAAGACAGTGCAAAAATAGTATTGAATATTTTTCTTTCATGAGGACACCACGGCGAGCCAGTGAGGCTACGACGGGAACGCACTATTCGTAGGTAAGCTACGTGGTGTGTATCGACACGGCCTCAGATTCCTAAACCACGAGTAGGTTGGTTGTATATTCAGGACGCTTTAACCACTTTTGGTCATATCGCGTCAATCGGAGAAGGAAGGGAGAGTGAAGACATGTCCCCGAGGGTAACCCCCTACTCTTTGCGAAAAAGGACATGGGATCTTTATCCTGCGACCACACAGATATAGCCACAGCAGGACGCGAACCACCGATGTGCGTGCCGTTAAGCTCTCAGGTGACTAGAGCACTAAATGCAAGCGCTCTGACCCTAGTTACCCTCTGAGCCAATATTGTGGACATGACCAAGTGCCCCCTTATAGCTTAGCACGGGTGACCCTATCATTCATATCGGCGAAAGGGGAGGGGCGGGATGAGGTTGTCGTGATGATCATTATTGATAAGCAAGTGTTTTTCGGGGTTACATTTTTACCCTCAAGAATTTAGGCTTCATAGCGCCTTATTTTAACATATTAATCCTGACAGCGACGGACTCTCCAGCATGTTTTAATGACAGCGTACCCCCCCCCCCCATACCCGTTGTCAGTGTACCCATCCCCCAGTCGTCAACAAAATTGGTAGACCCGCCGGTGGCAACCATTTTGTTCGGAGCCTCCCCCCCCCACCCCCGGTTGCAAATTTCCATGCCCCGCCCCCTTTCCCTTTTCAAATTCCTGCGTCCGCCCCTGTGTCAGTATGGGCTGCCAAAGGTTTGGTGTTATATTTACATATTAGCCCCGCGTAAATTTCATTGAATAATTTAATCGGTTTATTGTTCGCGGAAATCAGTTACAGTTGTTCGACAAGTTTATACCACATCAAAAAGAAATACTATTAAACAAATTAACAGCAGCAGAAGCAAGGCTTATCAGCTGCGGAGTTCATAGAGCCAGCGACTAATTTATTATTCGTCCTACATCTGGGGCGGTATTAAATAATTCTACGTGGCATCCCATGTCCAGAAGTTGTTTCACAGCTACCGACAGCTGGAATGGGGTGTTCTACGTGTCATTCCACTTAGACATGGTAGCTATAGAAATGACAGTGGCATGATCTGATGCGTAACCTACCGGTGGTACATAAGTACCGCCCGGAAACGGGACAGATAGATTACTTATCTCTGGACTTTAGATATCATCCAGGGGGCGGCCGGCTAGAGGGGTCGAGATTAGAGTTTTATATGCACCTCGGTATAAGACATGTTGACATGCCATTTGCTTGAGGGGGGTGGGTTAAAGCCCAACTCCCGTTCCATTCTGGATCCGCTACTGGGTTGCACCTACAACATGCCACTTTGCGAAGCCCGACTTAAATAGAAGAAGATTTAATGCGTGTCGGTGCCATGAAAGAATTCTTGCAATTAAGGTCACAAAATACAGGTTCTGACGACAATGAAAGCATAACTGATATCATCGAGTATTTATGCACTGAGTAGCACAGACCTAAACCGATTTGTTAAACCGATTTGTTTTTGTTTTTTAGTGTTTTTTTTTCAATTATGTTGGTGTGTGTTGCCGTTTCTTTTTCTAAATTACTTTTTTTTTCTGTGACTGTCATCTGTACTCCGAGTACGAATAAAGATATATATATCCCCCCCACCCGTCGCTAGATTCGCCCCTGATTCGGCATATGGTCTTGTGACAGATTTTGATCGCACCGTTTGAACCCCAATACGCGCGCGGTCGGTGGGGTTCTACCCACGGGCGGATCCAGGGAGAGGGTGGTGGGGGGGGGGGGATCCCGGGGGTCTATCTCCTCTTGGCGCTACCAAAGTTCATAATGCGACCTTTCAGCCTCCTTAATGTTTTCGTACCTCTCATGGTTTGCTTGTGACCGTGTTCGGAAGTGGATCGATAATGCTGGTGATGTGGTGGCTTTACCAAGAGTCGAACCCGGGGCCGCTCTGTGGCGATCATGTATCACTGCGGTCACTCCAAAATGTCAACTTTACTCTCCTTTATCCCTTACACCCCCCCCCCACCCCACCACCACTCCCTCACCCCACCGCCATTCTCACCCCACCACCACCACTCTCACCCTACCACCACCACTCTCACCCCACCACCACTCCCACACCCAAACACCACTCTCACCCCACCACCACTCCCTCACCACACCACCCCTCTGTTGTCCCACTACCCTCCACACCCTCTGTCGTGCCCCTCACCTCCACCCCTCTCTTGTCCTATTCTCCACCGCCCTTCTCACTCCACCTCCCGTACCTTCTCCCTCTCTATCCCTGCTCTTGTCCATCGCACTACCACCTCTTTTGTACCCCCCCCCCCCCACACACACACACTACCTCATCCTCTCCCGACCAGTCCTATCTTTTACCTAACCCGTACCACCCTTTTCCTTAATTCCACCTGCCCTCTCTTGGCCGACCATA
Organism: Arenicola marina; assembly: GCA_964019135.1. Taxonomy (NCBI): domain Eukaryota; kingdom Metazoa; phylum Annelida; class Polychaeta; family Arenicolidae; genus Arenicola; species Arenicola marina. Next base: position 23,078,312 of record OZ025255.1, read on the forward strand.
CCACCCTTTTCTTGAAAATTAAAGCGGTGTTATCCAAAGTTCAGGTCAACACACGCTGTTAACATAGACGTTAAGTTAACATAGACGTTGGGTACGCAAAAAATTAAGGAAATGGAAATTGGTTGGCAAAGTGAGCAATGTTTCTGGTGGGGCGAAGGATTTTAAGCGGCCGGTTTTGAGGGTCGTCGATAAAGAGTGTGGATAAACCGAATATATGTGTTGGGGAGTGGGGGTGGATGGGCGGGTGGAACGAGATTGGGATGTCGGGAGGGCAGGGACTAGGTGTTGGAAAAAGACTGGTAGAGTGAAAGTAGAGATTTTCGGAGAAGTTTTTGGTGCGGGTGAGTTATAATTTGGGGGAGGGTCAGTGCTAGTGGGTAATAGAGTTGGGGAGGATGAAGCCGGGTTAACTTTAAGGGACCACCGCAGTAGGCTAGAAACGACCCAGAGCGGTCGCGGCGTGCCGGGTTCGGCTCTTGTTGATGACACCGTCCCACCCATTGAGTCATTCTCGGGCATTGGAACGTGTGCCTGGAGACCTGCAAGTAGAGGAAACCAAAAGTGCGAAATGAACAAACAGTAAGCCCGGCTTATGTGCTTCGTCCGCGACCTGCATTCAGAGCGTCAGCTGTTTTGGCACAATGTCCATAACGTTTAGAGGGGCCGGCGCGATAGCTCAGTGGGCTAGAGCGCTCGCATTGAGTGTTCTGGTCACCTGATAGCCCCATGTGGCGTTGTTGGGAAACAACGCCACATGTCCAGTCTATCAAATCCTGTACGGCATTTTACAAACACGCGTGGCGAGAAGCGGTGCTGATGGCGAGAACTTTTTGGGGTATGGCAATAGTTTCTAAAAGTATGCATCTTACAACTTATCTTGTTATTTTGGTTGAAGTCTCCGTGATTACGACGATATCGTCTGTTGATTTTTCGAAGCAGCGGACAACTCAGTTCTGTCCGCCGCCTTACCTACCCAGTGGAGAAACTGCGCATGCGTGCATGTCGTTAAAACCGCACCATTCGCTTGGTGGCGCTTCATACACGCAGCCATTGACACGCAATAAGCGAAACGCCACCTGGCGAAAGCCGCTGGTGAAGAATGACCAAATATGAAATGCAGCGGTAAACAACAAGAAAGTCTCATTTCAACGGACTTGATAGTAATGCGATACTTTGTTAGTTCATATGCATGTGGGTTTTGTGGTAAATATGAAGTAAAGGTATCAGAGTACAAAATGACAAGGGTTTGATGGATCGTGCGGTTAACAACACTTAGTCGCCCACAAAAACAAATCTTACACCCTCATTTTCTACATGCGGACATGAGACTGTTGTGTGTAGCAACAACTGTCTCATATGGGACTAGTCACCTGAGAGCCTAACGGCGCGTGGATCGATGGTTCGAGCCCTGCAGTGGCCATGTCTGTGTGGTCGCAGGATAAAGATCCCATGTCTTTCTTCGTAAAGAGTAGGGGGTTATCCCCGGAGGCATGGCTCCACTCTCCCTTCCTTCTCCCATTACTTAAAAAGATAGATTAAGCTATTTTATTTCTCGGGCAGACTTGACTAAGAATGATAAAGTGTTACATAAAGACGAACACTGAACCCATCAATCTGTATTGCATCACACAGCTGACATAGGATATAAATATCCCAGGTTTAACCTGACCTTGACCTACTTATCGATCCCTGCAGATTGCTTTAAGTGGGGCGCTTTAACCTACCTGTATGTTGGTTATTTATACTGAAATTATCAATTTATTTCTATGAGACGGAAAGGTTGCAGCGAGCAAACAGCGAAACTTAAATCTTACATATCCAGTTACACCGAGTTATTTATGTTATCCTGTGTGTAATATGGGCATGATGGCCTCATATATACGAATAACCTTATTTACCCTGGGTGTACCCCCCCCCCCCCTATACTCTTTGAGACGTCTCCCGTTGAACAGATTGCTAGGGCAGCATGCTGGCATACTGAATGGGCTTAGGGACACTGGTGGGTTGCTGTAAGGCTTATGGGAGATATGGACTGACTGGCAGAGAACATAATAATTTTCACGGCAAACATCCCATAGACGTTAACGGGGATACCGACACCAGCTTACGCCTCAGATGACCTAAATTGTGCATTAAAAATTGCGTTCTTCCTCAATAAGGAGGGGGGGGGGAGAGTCCGGATTCCCAGGACCCCCCCCCCGTCCCTTCCCCATCGGTCGCAATTTTACAGTGGACCCCTTTACAAACTGCTGGATCCGCTCCTGCTACACGTGCCCACCTTGACATGTGCTGCTCGACGCGACGTTAATAAGCTCTTTCCTTTTGTCTACTTATGTCACCGGAGGATGACGCTCAACTTCTGTCTAGTTCGGTTTCCTCTGCCTCTCCTTCTGTTATTACATTCCGACAGAATCCACTGATTGTGACAATTGTCGTCTGCTAAAGTAGATTATTACCTTCATCCCTGAACAGTTCTAAAATGAAGCGTCATTATCTGGTAGCCTTGAGATGGCAGCACAACTCCAGGCCTAACTTAGTCACGACGCCTGGTGAAGCGATACGCTTTCCACATTGAGTTGCGGAATTAGCCCGCCAGTAAAAACTCAGCTGAAATGCGTCTTAAGTTGTTCATAGAATAGCATTAAGTTTTGAATCTTACCTTAGCCAGAAAATTAAGATTAAGTTTCAAAAATGTTAAAAAAATAACTTAATTAAGCCTTGTTTTCGATCACTGCTAAATAAGTTTTTCTGTCAAGAATGACTCACAATTAAGTGATAAACCTTTATATATGTTTTTATTTGGCATACGTATACTATTGAAACAATGATATTAACGTGTATATTACTAAGCTAACTTTACCATATGCGTAAATCTATTCGATAAGGGGCACTGTGCGTGACGTCACTGGGCGGAGAGCGTGGCAAGATTCCGCTTTAGTCTAGTTGTTACCCCATGCGTTCGACAAGTTTCCCTCAGAAAAATGAATATTGAAAGCCACGACAATTTGACACGACAACAGCGCAAAACGTATCATATTTATCCCCAAACTGTACCACTGCTGGTGACTAGACCCGGGAAAGGTCAGCAACACACCGACATCTGTGGAGTGATCATTCGGTCTGGATGCAGACACACAGCCATATAATTATTCCTCCTGACATAGCACATCGGATTAATGCGCGCAGGATACTATCGCACAGTTACCATATCGTTGTCATATCGCACGGTAGGTGGCGGCACTCTCCGCCCTCGTTCGTTCAGATGGGCCACTCGAGCCAGGTGTTTCGCAACCACGATCATTAACTCGGTAATGGTTCACATTATTCTCATGCGTGACGTTATGACGACGAATATGGGCAACGTCAAAGACTCGCCTGGTACATGTACATATAGATTTATGCATATCACGCTCTTCTGCTGTTCACCTCTCCCCCCCCCCCCCCCGCCCCTCCCCCGCTCGTCCCCCTCTCCATTTCCTGCCACCATGATATAATATCCAGACATGTTCCAAGCTTGCATGCCGCATGTTTCAAATTAATGCTTTAATCCTTCACCCTGTCGCACACCTGCAGGCACCGGCTTATAACCGGGAGATCGTGTGAGGAAAATGGTACACAAATTCGTCATCGGTGCATGTAACTTAGCCGTATTTTATATAAAAAGAATTTAATTTCAAACAGAAATAAAGAATAACCGACCTTAAGTTTTAGCTGTCCATGCTTAATCGTATCCCATATCAAGTCGACTTTTTAAGACGGACAAGCAATAATAAAAACACTTTTTTCCAGGCAACTATTAGCAAAGCAGCAATTGGGTATCGCTTCATCGATGGTATGTCTTAATGTATTAATGACACATTATTTCGAACCAGAATTACAGTGGACACGTCCCCCCCCCTCCCCCACCATATATACACATACAGAATGACTCAGGATCGAGGGGCTCGAGCGAAAATTTAAAATGAATTTAATCAAAGATATAGGCTATTTTCGTGATATAGATGTGAGGCTCTTTAATGTTTTGCCCAGTGATATTTTTTGAAATATTTCTTCGCGCCTCCATGGTAATCTTACGACAATGGGTTGTCTATATCTTCTTTTTTTCAGATCCTGCGTAGGAAATGCAAAATTCCACGTAACGTGAGGGGAGGTCAAATGCACTATTGCGTCTCTAAAACCAAGGTGTGTTCCATGTTCCCCGATTCTCTCTCAGGTATAGAGCATCACAATACCCAGAATAATTGACAACATAATGTCTATATAAAATGGGTGTTAATGGAAGTGATGGCTTACCTTCCACCATGATATAATATACAGACATGTTGCAAGGTTGCATGCCGCATGTTTTAAATTAATGCTTTATTAATCCTTCAACCTGCCGCACACAGACACCGGCCTATAACCGGGAGATCGTGTGAGGTAAATTGTACAACAAAAATTCGTCATCGGTGCATGTAACTTAGTCGTATTTGATATAAAAAGAATTTAATTTAAAATAGAAATTAAGAATAATCGAGCTTAAGTTTTAGCTGTCAAGGCTTAATCGTATCCCATATCAAGTGGGCTGTTTAAGATGGACAAACAATAATAAAAACACTTTTTTCCAGGCAACTATTAGCAAAGCAGCAATTGGGTATCGCTTCATCGATGATATATCTTAATGTATTAATGACACATTATTTCGAACCAGGAACAACAGAGAACACGCCCCCCCCCCCTCCTTCCTCCCCCGCCATACACACAGACACAGACAGAATGGCTCAGGATAGAGGGGATCGAACGAACATTTTAAATGAATTTAATCCAAGATATAGGCTATATAGGTTATTTTCGTGATATAGATGTGAGGCTCTCTAATGTTTCGCCCCGTGTTATTCTGAGATATATGTTCGCTCCTCCATTATGATCTTACGACAACGGGTTGCCTATCTTTTTTTTCAAATCCTACAAGGCAAATGCAATATTCCACATAAAGAAGCTTAGGAATTGATTTGCGCTAACGGATGTCAGCGGAGGTCAAATGCGCTATTGCGTCTCTAAAACCAAGGTTTGTTCCATGTTCCCCGATTCTTTCTCAGGTATAAAGTATCACAATACCCATAATAACGGAAAACATAATGTCTATATAAAATGGGTGTTAATGGAAGTGACGGCTTACCATACAAGTCGTCAGCTTCATGACCCCTTTCATTAGCCAGGCGTCGCTCCATTGCTGTGCATTGTCACGAGAACTTAGCCCCCGCGCTTCAACTCCTTGATATATTACTATGTACCACACAATACCTGCAACGAGTAACATTCTCCTCATCATCGAAGTTTTCATATCGTAAGTTTCCAACCTTAACTCACTTAAGGCTTGCGCGCCCTCTGTCGGAAGATTTAGTAAATACGGCCGTGGGGATTCCCCATGTTTTTGTGTACCAAACCTTTCCCTTGTTGCATGACAAGTCGGCATACTCTGTCCTGGCGCAGCATTTTGCCATTCATCTGGATTGTGGCCGCGCCACAGGTGAAAAGATTCCTGTCGAGGTAAGTGTGTATCATGTGTATGATGTATTCAGAAATTCGACGGCGCTGGGTACGCGGGTTTCAATACTTACTTTCAATTTCGCCAAACTCTTGGTTGACTGACACACACTCACAGTGACACTGACACTGTGACGTTGGCTCATTGCTGCTTGTCAGTGTTGTTAACCGTCACGTTTTCCACCCACGAGTATTCTTGGTACCCGCTTGGTACCCGCAAATGGTGCTGTAAACATGTTAACACCGTTCGACGCCTGGTCACGTACGCCACTGCAACGGGGCACAGTTTCAGCTAAAACCTGGCCATACATAGGCCTACCAATAGGTATAGAGGCAACGTTATAGAACGCCGAAAACAAATAAACATGCGTATTTGGAAATAAACATCATGCGCATTGAAGGACCATTCACTACTAATGATGATGTCAGCGTCAAGTGTAAGTTTTGTATGAAAACGGGTTGTACTCAGTTATAGGTTTGATGTAGCGATTGGTTTTTGATGTTGGTCATGCAGTTTCCCCAGCATCTTAATTAGTTTGAATAGTGTCGCCCCGGCCGGGCCTCCCGTTATTGAGGATGTTTTCGGTTTATCAGTTCTTTGGAGCCATTCCCCGTGGTTTGAAATAAAACTGGCGAATGAAGGCGATCAACAAATGGCGAATGAAAGTGGTCAACAATATATATATGAAAAACAGTTGTATGCCACATTTTATTTAAATTTGTATAAGAACCGTGATCAGGGTATTAGCCAGAGACCCGCCTGCACGCCGGATGGGCGGGCAGTTTCGATTTTGGCGGGGAGATTTTCAGTTTGGCGGGCACTCAGGCGCTGTTTACCCGCCCAAAAAATGAGCAACCCCGCCCCCCCCCCCCCCCGGTCACAAGGTCACAAGTCTTCAGAGCCCCACCCCCCTCGGTCGTAAGTTTTTAGAGCACACAGACCCCCCTCCCCTGTCACAAGTTCTTCAGAGAGCAACGCCCCCCCCCCTTGGCAAATTCCTAGATCCGCTCCTGAATGAAGCTCACAGTTTCATATGAACACTTTCTTCTATCAGCTGCAATGTTGGCGGGCAAAAAAAAAATCTGGCTAAGACCCTGACCGCGATCACATACTCAGGTGTCGTTCGGCATGAACTTTGATTGCCGTAAGTACGTTCGTAAGTACATGCACCTACACGCATACCCACAGAGATCGAGTTGCCACCGGTGATTATCTGTGGAGACTGACTGGCTGTAGCTAGGCATGCGGCATATTTGCATATCTGTGTCGTGGCATAGAAACATATTTGGGGGACCGGGATGAAGGTGGGGTTGGGGGGGGGGGGTAGAACAATTTAGCGTGTTGAGGGAGGGGGGAGGGGCGGTGTGGTTGAGCAAACATTGGGTGACAAATTAAACATTAAATTAAGTAGACTGCCGCCCTGCCACCATGCCGATATCTACCCCTTTGGTCAAAACGCAAGGGTTCCCCAGTCCCCCCCCCCCAACATGCTAAACTAAATGGTTCTACTCCCCCCCCCGCCCATTCTGCTGGACGTTCCATTTAGCAGGCACAGGTAATGGGACAAGCCCTAGTCATTAGCAGACCGGTTACTACAGACAGGTTACTCCTGGACCGGACCATGCAGCTTGGTCAAACACTCACGGGTGCATTATGACTCGCCTTGAAAAAAATCAGCGTGTAAAACAAGCTGAGTATTTTCATGTTTTCATTTAGGTCTGAGGGCACCTACAGTATATGTAGTTGACGTTCATATGCAGATATCTTCGGTTGGCTTTAGGACGCTTCAACCTCTGTGGATCATATCGTGACAATTGGAAGGATCAAGGCAGAGAAGAATTATGTCATAAAATAAATATTGAGCCATAGATATAGATGTCTGGGCGCGCATTTTGGAACATTTCTGTGCCAAAACAGATATAACTTTAGGTGATGAAAGAAACCTTACCCATTACTACCAAGTGATTGTATTTAAATTGCGTCCATAACCATATCCCTACTTGCGAAAAACGTGTTATTCGAACTTGGTTAATATTCTCAAATTTGAATGTCCTTCAGAGCTGCTTTGTACGACAGAACACATGGATGTCGACGCCAGTGACCCCGAGGCGCAAGGCCACAAATCCTGGCGCTATGCAGATCCGAAGGTATAATAGTAACTTTATTGGTTACAACCATAAGTTGAGGCATTAATAAATCATCTATGAACTTCTCATTGGCTGGTAGCGTATCTAAAATGATACAGGTTTATTGCTGATACAGCAAGTTAAATATTAATAGAGATATAGAGACTCACTTTAGAATGACGCTGTTAAACTCTTGTATACTTTAATTAAATTTGGCATATTTCAATGCAATTTATATTTGGTTCCATTTGTAATACCTTTCAGACTGACCCTGGTAACACTTTTGTATAGTGGGATTAAATTGGGTACATTTCAATGACATTTGATACTTGTTTTATGCAATTCTGTATAAGGCGCGTCATCATTAATACATGCCATGTATTTCCGATGTATGCCACCAGAATCCCGACCTGAGCGCCCCGTATAGGGCTGGATTACCCCATCTGGAGAAGGTCGAGGAGATTGCTCGCTGTGAGACATGGACATCCCCTCCAATCGTCTGGATCAGGAGTAAGACCGCCAGCCTCAGGCCGGAACCCGGACGAGAACTGCGCCTCGAAGTAAACTTTAAGTCGAGGGATGTCAGGATTATTTCAAGCAGGACTGAAGAAGAAGAACATGGGATAGATGCAGCGAAGGCATCTGGGGTAGAAGACACGGAAGAAGGAATTGGGGCTGATTCGGTTGGTGCCACCGGAGAGGCGAGCAAACAGATTTGTTTTAAAGCCGCTGAGATTCGTTACGTGATGGCAGAGAGAGCCGATCAGGTCTTGGTGTATCTGAGAAAGAGGCCTGAGGCGGAGGAAGAGGAGATTAATGGCTTTGAAACGGTCATGATTAAAGTGGGGCAGGGCGTCGGGCCGCCGGAGGTTGATGAGGCAAAAGACAGAGAGGATGTGGAGGATGAGAAACCGGTCATGCCCGCGTCAACGGAAAAAAAAGAGGAGAAAGGCTCGAAGGCAGAAGGTGAGAAAAATGAGGGGGAAGGTGAGGAAGCAGAAGGGGGGAAAGAAAATGCGGAAGGGGAAAAAGAAGAAGGAGGCTCGAAGGCAGAAGGGGATGCAGAAAATGAGGGAATCGAGGAGGCATCACGGGAAAAAGAAAAGGTGAAAGGGGAGAAAAAAAAGGTGAAAGGGGAGGAATATGAAGGAGGAAAAGAAAAGGTGGAAGGGGAGGAAGATGAAGGGGGAAAAGAAAAGGTGGAAGGGGGGAAAGAAAAGGTTGAAGGGGAGGAAGATGAAGGAGGAAAAGAAAAGGTGGAAGGGGAGAAAGAAAAGGTGGAAGAAGAGGAAGATGAAGAGGAAGAAACGGAAAAGCTAACAGAGGCAGACAAAACATTGGGGGAAGTAATAGGGGGAGACAAGGTGGAAGAAGGAGAGAAAATAACAGAGAGAGAGAAGATGGAAGAAGGCGAGACAGTTACTGTAGCAGATCAAGACAATATCAGCAAAAGGGAAGAGGTTGCAGATGGTGAGAAGATGGGAGGAGGGGAAAAGCAAACGGAGGGAGACCAGATAGAAGAAGGTGAGACAGTAACTGAGGTGAACAAGATGGAAGAAGGGGAAAAGCTGACGGAGGGAGACCAGATGGAAGAAGGTGAGAGAGTAACTGAGGTGGACAAGATGGAAGAAGGGGAGACAGTAACAGTGACGCAAGAAAAGGTAGGAGAACAAAGAGAAGCAGACACAGATGTAAGAGTTGGGTCAGATCCAGCATTACCGATGCCAAGTGACCAACAGAGGGAAACGCAGGAAGCAGCGATGGAGACTGAAGAGGAGGTAGCGACATCTGAGGATAACAACGACAAAGGAGAAAATGACGAGAAATACCTAAACTGGATTGAGGAAGAACCGGAAGTAGAAACCGACCCTGTGGTTTTAGAGGAGTGGCGAACCGTCCAATTGGCGGTGCTGAATGCCCTCAGGAGACTTATCTACGAACATTGGAACCGTAGTCCAGAACAACTGGAACACCTGTATCCTTATGCATGCATACCGGTCAGGGTGAAAAAGACGATCAAATTCTGCACCGTGGATGATGAATTACTTGCCCTGTCCCAAAGCAAAGCGGCCAGCCCGAGTCTTTGTCTCACGTTTTATCTGGAACGAGTCAATGACGACAACTCGAAACAGAAAGAATTTAAAGACCTACCGTCTGACACCATCGACAGCATTGAGACCAAGGGTACGAAGCTGATCCGCATCTGGGTACGAGACAAGACCTACTCTATGCACTTGATGAAACAGGATGACGGCTTGCCAAAGGAGGCACACGCACGGGTGGGTTCTCTCTTATATTCGCCTGGGGCCGTATTCATGATAGCCACTTAGGCCCCGCCACTAGATTTAGCGCTAAGTGGAAGTTTTGTCGAGCGAATATCAGGTTCAAAATACATGAGTAGTCACCCAACAGGTGGATTTTTTTACTTAAGAAAGGTGTTAAAATTATATCGAAGACGATTTCTTAATCATGAGCACCCCCACAATGAGCCGATGAGGCTAAGACGAAAATGCACTTTTCGTGCTTATGAGGGGATTATGAATACGGCCCCTGGCCTACTATAATGAAAGTAATTATAAAACTAAGGCGCGTTGTTCCCCAAGATGAAAGATGAGAGACTCACCACGATAAGGCTGTCGAGTATTTCTTCCATGTCAGGGCGAACCATTGTTTCTGCATAGCTCCTGCGTGACTCTTCCCTACCAATAACTACTATAATGTCTTTCATGGGCTGGATCCAGCATGGCAAACGGAATACAACGAAAAGTATTCATATTCGGATGCTTCAGTGCTAACACCTTACCCTCTTTGCTACTTATTACAATTTCATTGAAATTAAAGGGGGCCCGCAGTGGCCGAGTTGGTAGTGCTTTCGACTACAGAGCGACAGGACGTAGGTTCAAATCCTGGAGTGTCTGGCGTCATAACATAGTCCCAGGAGGTTAATTGGCCCAGTTTAGCTCATATGTGGACAAAATAGGCCTGAAGCCCCAATCCATCACGAAGTTAGACGAATAACGTATTTGTTTGTTAATATATACATTGTACTGCCAATGTGGATCTTGAAGCGAACCTATGTATACGTTTTTCTTTATTCAAAGCAAATTTCGTATTTTCAGGATTTTCGTCTTCTTCTTGAGTTTTTTATCCAGAGCAAATTTCGTATTTTCAGGATTTTCGTCTTCGTCTTAAGTGTTTTATTCAAAGCAAATTTCGTATTTTCAGGATTTTCGTCTTCTTCTTGAGTTACTCCAGAAATATCTACGCCCAAAGCCAATGAGAATTTTTGGAGGTGAGTTTGGACAAGTAAGCTGAATGTGGATAAACAAGTAGATGCTTCATAAGTAGATGATAGTTTGAGTGTCCCTGAACTACTGTATTACGTGTGATTGAAGTAGTATATTAAGTGTGACTAAACTGGTATATTGATTGTGACTGAATAAATGCATTGAGAGTGACTGGACCAATAGAGTGAACGACTGAACTCATATAATAAGTGTGTCTGACCAAGTATATTGATTGTGACTGAGCTGATATATTGTGTGTGACTAGACAAGTAGATTGGGTGTGATTGTTGTAACAACTGTTGTATATCGGTAATCGCTTGCATGCTCCATCCGTTGTTGGATGTGCGTCGTTTTGACCGTGTCCCCGCTATCACAGCTTACTACTTTTAATATTATTATTAGTAATATGTTTAATACTATTTTTGACGCACCACGTGTTTTTGGGGCGAAAACTGATTAATTTGTGCATCATATTTCTTCTTCAGACCCAGTCAAGTACCCAACCAACATCTATAGAAACGGTTTGAAGCCGCGACCGTTTAGTGATCCTACCAGACCATGTGACGTGCCCCGTCCGAAATCAAAATAATGCCATGCAGGTCCGACTGCACAGCATCGGCGCGGAGACCATATATTAGTTCAATGTTTGCGACAAACGTTATAACAAAGTTTTCCTAATGTTAGCTTTGAGACTACGTGATTACAACCAAAAACCAACGTTGTGGGAACGTTGTTTGTTTGCTGGGCAGGGCCTAGGCCCAGGGCATGCAGCACCACGCAAACCTTCTGATCAGTGCTCAGAAGAACATTGTCAGGAACGCTCGTTCAGCCTGAGTTATATAGGCCTGAGAAATATTGACGCAATTAGCAGGTGCATTTTTAATTAAACATCACGAGCTGCGCCTGGGAGTATAAATGTACCCCACAAGTACGGATATTTGACGGAAAAGCACGTTTCATGCGTAAATTACGTATACGTAAATTACGTATGCGAACCATGAAGTTGGCTGAACTGTGAAAGCGAAATTGACAACTGGGTGAAAAAACTAAATACCAGCAGGCGATTAGAAGGCGAATTCCCCCTCGCAATGCATAACTAATGTGGATCCGGCTGACGGGCGAGATTGTCTCAATGCCGACGAGTATTTCCGCAATGGATGTGGGCACCAGGGGATAGGCTCGGTAGTAACCGTACACTGTATTATTGTACTATTGTATTTAAGAGTTTAACTGTGATTCAATCATTGTGAAGGATGGGAACGGGGTTTGGTAAGTAATATGCCCTATGCTTCACAAGATATTTCTTTTTTGATACGCCAAAGAATCGTTATGCAAACATTAAGTTGGATGTTTTAATGTTGGACGACACCGCTCCCCTTTAAACCAATGTTCTATACTGTTTAATAACTAGACTCTCCGCAGTCGATGTGCTAATTACGCCTTACATGTCCAAGTTGTTATTTTTAAGTTTTAATTGATTTGCATGATTCCGGAGTGGAATAAACAAATCTAACTTGTTGTTTTTGTTCCTGTTAACTACCTTGATTACTTCAGGGAATGGACTATATTCCCTTATTAGTGTTTATTTATTACAACGTAGCAGAAAGATGTAATTCCCCAGTACAGTGTTGTCGTGTCTGAATCTCCACAATTACAGAACCCGTATCTCGTTCCGTTATACCGTGAACCAGACCTGTACACATCCCTACACACTTGGTAGTATCCATGATATAGAGACCCTTAATCACACAATCATCTAAAACATTAAAAACGATTATACTAAATTTGAAATATACCAGACTAAACAGATCCTTAGCAACAATTCACCATTCTAGCAGAGTCGCATATAGAGATGCGACATCATTTTGTACTACCAATGGGGGGCGGCTATGTTAGCGTATGAGACATTGGCGACGTGTGTGGGAAGGGGCCGAGAAAAAAAATCTACGCAGCTAATATATAACAGATCGCTGCTGGAGGCTATACGCAGATATTTCTCAGAATTATAAGGGCGAATCCGCAATGACCTAACATATTTTAATGGTGAGGTAAAACTCCATATTCCTTCGACAAGAACACAAGAAAAGCTCTATGGTGATATTATTATCTGAACACCTTAATTCCTTCTTCATGCTGTACGTCTTAAAGCCCTACCAGAAGGAGCTTTTATCGGTCGCTTGAAGAATAATGTGGTATGCAATATCCATTGTCCATTTGTCTAAATTTACGACGTCCGAATTTTCGAATAACGACGTCGCTTTCGGAATTTGAACAAATGTAAAACTGAATTGAAACTAATTTTGATGACCAATGTCGGGTGTCGTCATGTACCCCGTGCGGACCCCTGATGTTATCAAGGCGTTGTTATTGGCGACCGCAGGCTGTCGACGTCCGAGTGCATTATGATGGCTCGTCTTAACGCAGTTTCCAGTCGCCCAGTGGCGCCACTGGTACCTTACTTTTTGTTTCCTCGGGGCATCCACAATAACATTTTGGTAAAGTTTCGATCGGGTTTTCGACGTTATATTTGAGAAACAAAATGTTGTTATCACTAAATATCCAAACCTGCATCAATGGTCAGCAACCTATCATTTTGGCGATTCAGTCTCTTGTGTTCATTTTGCCAAAGGCCCGATGCCTATGTAAACATCTATCCAGTTATTGATCAGTGCGGCTATTGCAGGAGAGCACCCAATGTACACCAGTAACCACTAGTAGCCCGTAACGTAAAGAAATAAGCCGCTAAGAAGTAATGAGCGTGTTGTTGAGGTGTACAGTTAGGCTCAGTATCCATTATGTTAGCATGTTAAATATGGTGATTAGCACACGAACCGTGATTGTCTCATATCGAGCTTCCCCATAGCCTGGTTCCGCGGTCCCAACTTCGCTCGCTCAGCAAGGCTTACTTGTATGAGTTTGAGCGGCGGTACCAGCTTAGCTTCCCCACTCAAAAAGGAAAAGGGGAGATCAAGCTCATTGCAGGTGGGACTGGGGGAGTGTGGGGGGGGGGGGGGCACAAACCACGAGACGGTTCGCGCTCAATCGTAAAATGTGATGTTATTAACCTAATCGTTCAGGCGATGTTGGCAATGACTTTTACAGTGAACAAAATGTGATCTTTTCTAACCTACGGGCACGTTATTTTTTATGACAAACTCTCTCACCAATTCAATGATGCGTCCCTGATGCAACTTACGCACACAATAGTCTCTGCCGCTTCATCAGAAAATTGTCGCTATTTAAGGGACTAATCATTTGATATCCAGGGATGGGGGGAGGGGAGCAATGTTTTTCTGCAAAAACAAAATGACGGTGAACTTTGTTTTGAAATTTATCCGCTAATTTGTAATAAAAAATGACATCCTCGTCCGGCTAGGGACGTTGAACTGAATACTTTTTGTAGATAAAAAACAAGCCATCACCAGAACCCCCGATGGTTATCACCCCAACAAAAGCTCTCGTCGAACAAACAAACACAGTGTTTGGCCTTAACCCAAAACCCATTGCCCCCCCCCACCCCCATGGACACCAAATGGTCCGTCCTTAACGTCTTGTTAACGTCGTGCGGGGTGAATTTGGTCGTATATGGCACCATTGGACCGCATGTGACAAATCAGTTCGTAATACCGTTCTAAAAGACACATTTGGCCACAAAAACACGTGACACGGAGTCTACGAGATGAAGAACCAATCACAGCCTCACCTGTCCTTCGGCAAATGGCAGAGCATTTCACGATTGGCCATATATTAGGTAACAATGTGATCTTCCCGTTTCCAATTTGTGTCAGGAAACCCGAAATGTCATGCGTTAGCCACCATATTCCATCGAAAAACAGGAAATGGGTTTGTTCTTCCATTTTTAATTTGTGTTTACCAATGAGCACTGGACTAAGAAAGAAAAGACCGACGTACCTTTGGCCAATTACGCATTTGATTTAGGTGAAGGCAAATAAGTAAACATATTGTTTTTTTCATATGTCATTTCCAATGGGAAATGGATGGCAGGTACATACACGGCCTTACCCGCCACCCTATCCGCTCCAAACGCCGTGCATCCTTCTCCCGGACATATGTGGAGGCCTTGTCGTGTCCCTTGGCATTATCTGTCCCTCATCGCCGCCCCACTCGCCACCTGGCGGCAAGCAGAGTGTCGTGCAACGAACCTAACCACTAACGAGAATCCATAATCCACTACCCCTTATCCCTAATCCTTAACCCGTGATTCCAATCCCCTAATCCTGACCCTAGTCAGAGCCTAGCAAGAGAAGCGGCGATGAGGGACAGAGGGGACACATTATAGCCTAACCTAGGTCTGTGGGGGGCTTATATTTCCTCCTGGTCTTATGTGCCACGCTTTGGGCCTTAAACCGAACCCATATCCTTAAGCCGTAGACTATATCCATATGCCCTAACTCCTTATATCTGAGCCCTAATCCCCAATCACTGACCCCGTAAACCCCAATCGCTGACCCCTAATGCCCAATCCCTGACCCCTAGCCCTTAAACCCCCGAGCCAAGCAATAATCTGGGGAGTGAATCGGCGATGAGGGACACATAAGACCCGGAGGACACATACGGCCCCGACATACGTCTCGGGCACACGCTGATCTCATGGCACTGTGACAGTAACACGCCATTGCTCGTCTGGCCCACAGAACCATGTCCCATCTCATGACAGTGATCGCCATGTTCCCACTTGGATTTGTCAATATAGTTCATGTTCCATTCACTAGGGGTCACTCCGTTTGCACGTGCTTGACGGACCATGGCGGACAGACAAACGTCACATAGCGACAACTGTTTGCCGGTGCGTGGCTCGAACACTCAGCTGTGTAATTATCTAATGTTAATGCAGGATACAGGATACGCCGGGCGATATGACCCGTCTCTACCATGACCCTTCCCACTGTCGTCCCCACATCCTACTTAAATCCATTAACCTCTACCTGTAAGACGACAGGATGGTTGGTTGGTTGTATATTCAGAACGCTTCAACCCATTTTGGCCATATCGCTTTAATGGGAGAAGCAATGGAGAGTAGAGCCATGTCCCCGTGGGTAACCCCCGACTCTTCGCGTAAAAAGACACGAGATCTTTATCCTGCGACCACACAGACATGGCCACAGCGGGGGTTCGAACCACTGATCCACGTGTCGTTAGGCTCTCATGTGGCCAGAGCGCTCAATGCGAGCGCTCTAACCCACTGAGCTACCGGGCCGGCCCATATGACGAGAGGAGTGTATGCTCTGTAGGATGCGATACACCCTTTTTGCTCACGTAGCCTGATAACGTACCTATGTCGTATGTCCTGATGTCGTAATGTACATTCTCGTATCGCTGTCCATACATATATCTGCGCTACATTCAAATATCGTCGTTCATACATGTGTCAACGGTACATTAAGTACATTATATGTATTACTTATCTATAGGTGCCTGCGCCGGTGGAGTCTCGGTGCGAAAGTAGTACTTCATCGCTGTAGTTAATAATGAGAAATACTTCGCCCCGCTTTCGTTAGACGTAAGACGACGTAAAACTGCCCAATCCGCCCCCCCCCCCATTTCCCGCGACAGCATGTTTTTTTAACGCCTGCCTGGCACCAACACGCTGTCGCTGTCGCCGCTCGCCATTATTGCCCTCGAATAGGCGATAATAGGCGCATTAGGATATGTTATATCAATGTATTACTAGTGCTCATAACATAACACCCATGAAACCTGTAAGAAGATATTATGCGAACAGCGGAGCATGCATAGAAATTGCTATTCATTACACGTCGGGCCACCACATTGTTATATGGTGTATGGCCGCTTCAAAACACGTGGAGGACCCGCTGGCCACGACGGCAAGACAACTTGCGACGTCGTGGGGGAAGTGGGTGATGTCCTTAGGGACCGACACGACATTCAATAGGGTTGGATGGACTCCGAGCACGCGAGGCTCTTTTGATACGGTCCCCGCAACCTCCACCCTGGGTCACTCGGGTCGGGAAGACGGCGGAAATGACGCAGGCAGGATAAAGAGCGCCACCACCGGCCAAAGTTGTTCCTAATTGTATTCTTGCTTTTAAAACAGTAATCAGGGAACCAGGCTCGGCACGTGAGCCGGGCACCAGCACGCGATCTCCGCATCGGGCACTGTTTTGTGGTTTGGTTGGACAAGGAGTAATCAAAGGCGTGTTGATTAACAAACAGATTATTTGACGGCCATTAAGGAAGAACGCGTTATCACGGGAGGCAAAGACCAGGAAATGGGACACGACGGTATACCCCCTGCTGCCGGTGCCTCGATTCGTGGGATGGAGGCCCATAGGAGGCCCATAGCTGAAGCCTACAGCAGGGGGGTGGGGGGGGGGGGCAGAAAGTGTACAGAAATCGCATAATACAAAAGCGCAGGAACGTAGGTATTACAAGGGGAAAATGAGATGCTGACGATATTCATCAGCAGGAGTTCGTGAGACGAAAGATCTGAAGGTATAATCAAACGCAACGTTAGAAATAAAAAACTGCAGGTAGACTCAGATACAACGTTACAGAAGAAAACCTCAAGGTATAATCAGATACAACGTCAGAGAAGAAAAGCTCAAGGTATAATCAGAGAAAACATGACGGTAGAATAGCATAGGAGCTATTCTGACCAAAGTGCAAGGTTTCTATATCGTGACCATGCCTTGTAAACCGCGAACAGTGGTGAATATACAGTTTGTTTTAAGCATGGAAGCCATCTGTATATACTCAACACTTGCATCGGGAGGACAAACAAGAACATTTGATACTACGTCACAAACAAAGACCGTGTGTTTGCTTCCTTGACATTCATCTTTCACAGCCAAGGCGAATAGCAATCGGATGATGAATACTCCTGTTGGACGATCGGAACTGGAAAGTAATATCGATGAAGCCCGAAACATTAAATATTTGCCTTTCAATCGCTACCCTCCCTAGACAGGAATTGCGTCATTAATCTGTAACCAGCATGGATGGTTGACGTGGAAGAGGAGTTTGACCAAGTTGCCCAATAGGCGTCAGTTTAGGAGACTGGGGGCGTCGCTCTGCCGTAATCACATTGACGACTATAGCCTACGGTGTGATGCTTTGGAATGAAATTCATTGTCTTCTTTTTACACATAAATACTATAATACTTCATTGTTATTAACCTCAGGAGATTATTTCTCGGCGATCCATCGGGCCTTTTACATTTAAATGCTGGTTTGAAGACACGTCATCCTGACTTAAATTTCATATTTGGCATTGGAGTTTTATAACAGCACCAGAAGGCAAAAACAAGGGCGAGAACACGTCTGAGCTTCGTCTTATGGGCCTGTGTGACATGCTCTATATCTTCTAGACCTAGACTGGAATTTTGAAAAATCGGCGCTGGACACAGGACCTCTCCCCTTTCCAGAACCCTTCCAATGTGCTTAGTACGCCAACGATCTCGTTGCTGCACATCCCTTCATTGGCATATTTGGCGTCATTTGTCATGTATTTATCATCATTTCGGACCAACAATCCGACCAATACATGCGGGTTCGTGCTTTACATAAACACCAAGGTTTGAAATAATGTGTATACAACCCGATTTCAATGGCAGATATACTGTCAATGTCTGGCCGCAATGTAACATGAACGCAGGACAAAAACAACCGCGATAAACGGCATACACTCACAAGGCAAAAATGATCCGGGTGCCTACTTAGAATAAAATAATTGCCTATACAAGCCGTGAAGCCAAGCGCCCGAGCTCCAGTGTTACGGGGTGTGAATAAGGGCGGATTGATGCAGGTCAGAAACCTGCCCCGCCATTGCGCACGTCACGAAATAAGCAATTGCTTTGAGCGCCACCTGTGGCGGACACAAGGCGCATTCTCCACCAAGGGTGTCTTCACAAGTGAGAGCGTTTAACACTCGGGGGAGCCACTCGATGTGGAGAGGAGGCCGAGTGGCAATACATGGACAGTATCTATGCTTTGCCACGCAGGAAATTGCCCTAACGCCAGCCAACAAACAGCAGTCGCGAAGGCCACTGGCCTTTTGCTCTCCCGGGGGTCATTGTCAAATTTGCTGTCACAATGTTCAATCGTCCATTCGACAATCGGTCGAGGATTTTAAAAATGTAACTGCCTTGCGCTTCACTGGAGACGAGTGGGAACCTCGCTCGTTGGGAAAGCGATCGGACAATGGGTGACCAAACCAACAATCTGAGGGTCATTGTACTTGCTCCGAGTGCGCGGATGGGGGGTGGCAGAGGGCGATACGTAGGGGGAGGTGGTGGTGGTGGGGGGGGGGGGGGCTGAGCACAATAGTTGAGCGACCCATGGTCTGGGTTGTGATCATGTTCGTGTATCAAAAATATCACCCGAAAAATATTGCTTGGCTGGGATTTGAGGCATAACAGTTCACTTTTCCATGGTCATGTTCGTGTTTTGAAAATGCTATACTAAAATATTGAATGCACATATTATGGCGATGTTGTATTGGTAGTAATGACACATTCATATACACGTCGATTTTAGAAATCAACCAATGTGCACTGTGCCTGCTAAACGTACTTTTCTATGCCGTGCTCCTAATAACGACCCTGGTGTTTGGTACTTTCACTAACTCACCCTGTCTCTCTCGCTCCTGCTGCGAGTCACCCACCTCAAGGCTTTTCTGTACAGGATTCATTTCCACGGTACAAGGGCGCTCAATGCAGATAAGGATGTCATCCAAATTTGAAAGTAGTTAATGAGCTACCATTATTGGCTAATATGGCATGCAGCCGGGCCGACCAGTCCCCGGGCTTGGTCGAGAAGGCCATCAAGTTGTAATTACCACAGTGTTTGCAAGCATTCGTTGGCAGCCGACTCAGTTTGAACACCGTGAATGCACAGCGGGTAGTCTCAAATATTTGCCAACCTCACATATGGCCTGGCTTCTCTTTCTATAGCCCACCCACCCGCCTCTCGCAGCCCCAGACCAAAACTCATCCCCACCCCATGCAACCCAATGTTAACATCTTCAATATAAATATAAATATATAGATATATATATATTAAGGTACTAGATATACGCGCGTGCCCCCTCCCGCACCCTCTCTCCCATCCCAGGGTCATCCATATTTGTGAATTTCGCTTACAATGATGGTTTCCCACAGATAAGGACCGTGTCTACTTTTAAAAATCTGACTATTTGTAAGTCACCTGCTGTGACAAAAGAACCAAAAGTGTGGTGAACGTTTCCACTCTAGCGTTGAAGGGTGTGCGCTATTAAAGTCCCCCCTTTTCTGTATTCGATGTGGCTTGATGAAAGGCTCGTATCAAAGGCATGGCGCATTCACCAAAGTGACACGACCGGAGTGCCATCAACTAACGTCTCCACCTGATACATGTTCAGTCGTTGTATAAAACGCCAACAGTTTGGCCCTATTGTTAAAGTCCTGTTTTCGTGTATAGTTTATCAATGGTTGCACCGAAAGGAATGTGCTTAAGAAGTCGACAATCACGGGGGGGGTCACTGCTTTGAATTGGTCCCACGATACGACGACATCGGTATTGTTAGAAATATTAGTGGCTAGCTTTTTGTAGAAGCCCGTAGATTAATTGCATTCAATAACTGCAACGCTCCGTCAGTATATTCGTTTTTTTGTACTTCAGAAACGTTTTGGCACATGTGAGCTTTGAAATAGTAAATCTGAAAGGGTAGGTAAAATCATTAATCGCGGGGACTCTAACGCGGGACAGCGGACTTGGCGCACCGACCGCCCTTGTAAGTACTTGTAAGTATATTCAATAAAGTAAGTTCATAGAATAGAAGTGTTGTGACACACAGTGGGTATACTATACTATCTGACTGCGCACGCTCAGCGCGGCGCATTAAGCCTCTTAGTAAAGCTAATTATTTTTCACACTCACCCAATAAAGACCTTTTGTGCGATGGCCAGTGTATTTATAGTTACATAACGTGGTGTGTCAAGAGACGAGTAAGCCTTTGAGGCAGTAGTCTGGACACAATGCGGCCAATGGTCAAACATAACGCCCTATTATCACTGTTCAAAGGCTCACTGCCATTATAAGCAATTACGACCGGTTTCCCACTGTGCATATCACAGGCCATCTCGTGAGGTGGGACTGACTGCAGTGCGTGAGAATTCACAGAAGTGGTCTGATATGTATTAATGAGTCGCATATTCAAATGCACAGACATCAAATGTAACCCTTAGTGGAAGAAAACAGGTTTAATTTTAATAATATCTCGAACGTATCCAAACCTCAAACACTGAGCTCTCGTTGAGGTCATGTTTAATGAAGTATGGCGTTGTGTCAAAAATACTCATCACACACTCGTCTTAATCCTCTCTTGCAATAAATCCGATTGCTAATAAATATAATATCGCATGATGCAACATTGATTGACTTTGCCTGTCGTCCCATGTAGGCCTTGTTACAGTAATGCAATGAGGCCAGGTTGTCGGCCACGTAAGCGGGCGATAATGGACTGACTGAAGGGCGATGGCGGTTGCCATCGTGCCATCGCCGCAGCGCCTGCACAATGCCATCGGGAGTGACACGTCTGTCTACATGTATGGCGACCTCGGATCAAAACAGGCAAGCCACGTCAGCTCAATACTGGAGCTCGGATGTGATGGCCGCACAATACTGTGCAAATATTTGTGGACGGGTCTTGAGGCTTTGAGGTTTGACGCCATTTGTGTTTGTGCAATGATGTTGTAATGTCACAAACTTAAAGTGTTTATTCAGGTTGGAAATGGTGGATAAAGGTTGGGCCGCCGAGGTTATAGCCGCTGCTCCTCCTACCCGTGTTGTTATCCGCCCAGGCGTGAAACAGGGCCTATTCACCGGCCCTCAACGATTTTTCTTTTTCTGTCTCGCATTACCTTACATTTTTTTACGCTATATTATGGACGATGAATAGAGGAGAAATGTTACTCATGCAGGTGAGTGGGGGGTTGGTTGCGGGACGGAGGCGGGTCGGGGGCGGGGGGGGGGGGGGGGGGAGGGGGGGCGAGGTTGGGTATTGGTAGGTACGGTGTGCACCCCATTGGAGACCTGACGGCAAGCTCAAATTAGTGAGACATGTGCCTCGTGGGTCCTTCACAAGCCGTGTGTCATGGTGTGGGATATTTTCTTCAAGGTAGAACAGACAAATTGTATTAGGATTAAATATCAGCTGGCCTAAGTTTAGTGTGTCAGGCAACAGTTTAGCAGACCGGTCTTACGCTGATCTACGTTGTTAATTATAAATAATGGGTATGTTTTTTTCCAACACGATGAAAGGCTACATATATAAAGAAGAATACTATAACCACCCGATTACCTGGTACCAATATAGAAGACATCTATCACCACTTCATTAACTGAGAACTGGGTGCATTTTGTGCTATAAATTGTTTAATTCGGTACTTTAAATGCCAGATTGTATGTGAATTCATTCGTAAAATTAATATGAATGAACCATTGAGGAATATCGAAGATTACAATATTACATATTGTTGCAATCGGCGTATATTGTAATTGAATAAATCGAAAACTAACTGGAGAAATGATCATCATTGGCGGATCTCTGAACCCCTGAAAATGGTGAATAATGAATTCTAGATTTAAGAGCGGTCCTCGAATGGTTTTCTCATACAGGTTTTGACCCAAAGCCACACCAAAGTGTAGGATAACAGACATCACACTGAATATGGTTCTACACGGTACGAGCAGAGGAAGGGCGGGGGCGGGAGGAGCGCGGAATGAGGGGGGTGGGGGGGTGGGGGGCGGTGTATGAGGCGTTAGGGTGTCAGGTACGTCATCAAAGTTTGATAACACTGAGAACGAATGACTCCTTCGAGACAATGGCAATTTAACCCCCCACCTCGTTTCGGCCACACCTCATCTGCCGCCCTTCCCCCTTCTGCCTCCGCAACCCCCCTCCCTTCTTCTGACAAATGCACCCCATCCCCCTTTCCTTCTCCACCCCAACCCATTTCAAATGAGCACCACCACGTGTATGCGTGTATAACCATACAATTCATCTACTGGCATGCTCCTGCCCCTCCCCCCAACACCCCTCCCCACCCTAGACAACAGCTTACACTGCCTCTGCGCGGCCCCGACCCCTAGCCCGACCCCAACCCCTGACCCCACCTCCCTCCCCCCCCCCCCCTCCCCCAACTGCACCCCAGTCCCCAACGACAGCGGCTGCTCGGTACGGATGAGCGGCGCCGGGTTAGGAACAGATTTTAATTAGACGTACCCTTGTCAACCTGGGCCCGCTCGCGGGGCGTAACACCCGCCCCCTCCCCCCCCGACAAATTACCCCTGCCACCTCGTCAGTGCCCCCACCCCCGCTCTCTCCCACGGTCTCCACCCCCCCCCCCCCACCCTCTCTCAAGCCCCGTCTCTCTTGCCGGCAGCCGAAGTTTGCTTTGCTACATATGGTAGTGGCACGCCCGAAACAGCACCAGCGTACGGTACAGTGAACTGAGGGGTAACGACTGAGGGGGTGGGCGGGGTGGGCGGGATGTACGGGCGTGGGGTGAGGGTTAGGGAATTGAGGGCATGGCTGAGGGTGGGCTTAAGGGGTGTAAGGGGTTTGACGGATGAATTATGGGGCTAAATGGGAGGGCGGAGTCGACACTCCTGTCGCTTTGTGACCTTAATAAAGCCGTCTTAAGGGAGGCTTCTCCCCGCCTGCCGGCGACTGGGGACGGCCGGGGGCAGGAGGTGGGTAGGGGAGGACGGGGGTAGGGTGAAGTAGGGTGCGCACCCACTGCAATACCCCCCCCCCCCTCCCCTTCCTCCCCCTTCATTCGACCCCCGTGCCTCTCTACCGCCACCCATGGGCAACATCGTTCTCTTCAGATACCGATAAATATATCATAAAGGGACACTCGCATTCAGTAATCCCCAGCTGCAGTGCTGAGGAGGAGCGGGTTTCTGTACTTCATCATTGAATAGGATGTAGCGACAACAGAAGAGTCCGCTGGGTGTTGCTATTCCTTTCTATGCCTGACCTTGAGGTGAAACCTATCAGTCTAAACTGCGAAGAGAGCGTGATGGGGGGGATGGGGTGAACGGTTGTCTCTGCACCTCTGGCTCGGCTATGATCACTTGATTACTGATCTCATGCAGGTGTGACGACATGCATTGACGTCCACGACACGGGCTTGTCGGGGGTGACTTCAACTACGTCCTCATCGTGACAGCTCTCCACTATTATGTTCACTTATTACTGTTCACAAACTAAATTAAAACTGATTAAAAGGTCTGTTGAGGTCAAGAAAAGTAGAATCGGGGGGGGGGGGGCACAAAGAGCGGCATGGACAGGCCGGACAGGCACGACGGTTGCTGGTACTATGTCCAAATTACTCCTCAGATGTGTCATTCTCATTGCAATTCGGGTAGATCCCATCTTCGATCGACTTTGGCTGTTGCGTCCACCCCCCCCCCCTTCTCCCCCCCCCCCACCCCTCAAGAGGTTCTGACAATCACACACTGTCACCCCGGATCCAACAAGGGCCGTGGATTTAATTTACAATTTATTAATGTGATTAATAATTTATTACAGACTGCACTCAGGATATTTAATCTACTATATACTTGATCATTAGACATTTTTTGTTTAGTAGTAATTTTTTCTCGTCGTGTTGTTGTCATATGACACATGTCCGGAGGCTTCAAAGTGATAAGGTAAATTACGTCGCCATGCTAAACAAAAACGGTGATTTTTAAATACTTCTGCTACTCTGTATGTATAATACTGTGCAGGGCGTGTGCAAGAATTCTTGACAGGAGGGGGGGGGGGGCACAAAATGATAGCTCCCCCCCCCCCCCAAAAAAAAATAGGTGACCGTGGTTCATGTTACGTATTATTGGCACACTTTATAATCGTTGGTAAGATAAAAAGAGGAGAGGAAAGGGAGCACAGAATTTGAAAAGCGGGGGCACAGATATAGCTCAGGGTCTGAAAGGGGAGCACGTTCCCCCTGCCCCCCCCCCCCTGGGCACGCACATGTGTATCGGATGACAAAATAACACGAATTTCGGCGTTTGGATCGGCGTGATGCACTACGGGCAGGAATTACTTCCTGGCAATCTGGTTACCAAGAAACGGTAGCGATTCGGTCCCATCGTTTCCTTTCTCAGCTCAGCTCTCCCATTCTCACACTGCAGCTCTCTCGCTCTCCGTTCTCCCTCGCGCGCTCCCCCCCCCCCCTCTCTCTCTCTCTCTCTCTCTCTTGTGTTGTCTCTGCCTCTGCCTCTGCCTCTGCCTCTGTCTCTGCCTCTGCCTCTGTCTCTGCCTCTGTCTCTTGCTCTGCCTCTGCCTCTGCCTCTGTCTCTGCCTCTGCCTCTGTCTCTGCCTCTGTCTCTTGCTCTGCCTCTGCCTCTGCCTCTGCCTCTGTCTCTGCCTCTGCCTCTGTCTCTGCCTCTGCCTTTGTCTCTTGCTCTGTCTATGCCTCTGCCTCTGCCTCTGTCTCTGTCTCTGCCTCGGCCTCTGCCTCTGCCTCTGTCTCTGCCTCTGCCTCTGCCTCTGTCTCTGCCTCTGCCTCTGTCTCTGTCTTTGTCTCTGCCTCGGCCTCTGCCTCTGTCTCTGCCTTTATCTCTGACCCGATCTCTGTCTCTGTCTCTGCCTCTGTCTCTGTCTCTGCCTCTGTCTCTGTCTCTGCCTCTGCCTCTGTCTCTGTCTCTGCCTCTGTCTCTGCCTCTGCCTCTGCCTCTGTCTCTGCCTCTGCCTTTGTCTCTTGCTCTGTCTCTGCGTCTGCCTCTGTCTCTGTCTTTGTCTCTGCCTCTGTCTCTGTCTCCGCCTTTATCTCTGACCCGATCTCTGTCTCTGTCTCTGCCTCTGTCCCTGTCTCTGTCTCTGTCTGCCTCTGTTTCTCTCTGTCTCTGTCTGTCTCTGTCTCTGTCTCTGTCTCTGCCTCTGTCTCTGTCTCTGCCTCTGTCTCTGTCTCTGTCTCTGCCTCTGTCTGTCTCTGCCTCTGCCTCTGCCTCTGCCTCTGCCTCTGCCTCTGCCACTGTCTGTCTCTGCCTCTGCCTCTGCCTCTGTCTGTCTCTGCCTCTGCCTCTGTCCCTGTCTCTGTCTCTGTCTGTCTCTGTTTCTCTCTGTCTCTGTCTGCCTCTGTTTCTCTCTGTCTCTGCCTCTGTCTCTGTCTCTGTCTCTGCCTTTGTCTCTGACCCGATCTCTGCCTATGCCTTTGCCTCTGCCTTTGACTCTGACCCGATCTCTGCCTCTGACTCTGACCCGATCTCTGCCTCTGCCTCTGCCTCTATCTCTGCCTCTGCCTCTGCCTCTGTCTCTGCCTCTGCCTCTGCCCCTGCCTCTGCCTCTACCTCTACCTCTACCTCTGCCTCTGCCTCTGTCTCTGTCTCTACCTCTGCCTCTGCCTCTGTCTCTGCCTCTGCCTTTGTCTCTTGCTCTGCCTCTGCCTCTCCCTCTGCCTCTGTCTCTGCCTCTGCCTTTGCCTCTGTCTCTGTCTCTGCCTCTGCCTTTGTCTCTTGCTCTGTCTCTGTCTCTGCCTCTGCCTCTGCCTCTGCCTCTGTCTCTGTCTCTGTCTTTGTCTCTGCCTCGGCCTCTGCCTCTGTCTCCGCCTTTATCTCTGACCCGATCTCTGTCTCTGTCTCGGCCTCTGTCTCTGTCTCTGCCTCTGTCTCTGCCTCTGTCTCTGTTTCTGTCTCTGTCTCTGCCTCTGTCTCTGCCTCTGTCTCTGTCTCTGCCTCTGTCTCTGTCTCTGCCTCTGTCTCTGTCTCTGTCTCTGTCTCTGTCTCTGCCTCTGTCTGTCTCTGCCTCTGCCTCTGTCCCTGTCTCTGTCTCTGTCTGCCTCTGTTTCTCTCTGTCTCTGTCTGTCTCTGTCTCTGTCTCTGTCTCTGCCTCTGTCTCTGTCTCTGCCTCTGTCTCTGTCTCTGCCTCTGTCTGTCTCTGCCTCTGCCTCTGCCTCTGCCTCTGCCTCTGCCTCTGCCTCTGCCTCTGTCTGTCTCTGCCTCTGCCTCTGTCTGTCTCTGCCTCTGCCTCTGTCCCTGTCTCTGTCTCTGTCTGCCTCTGTTTTCTCTCTGTCTCTGTCTGCCTCTGTTTCTCTCTGTCTCTGCCTCTGTCTCTGTCTCTGCCTTTGTCTCTGACCCGATCTCTGCCTCTGCCTCTGCCTCTGCCTTTGACTCTGACCCGATCTCTGCCTCTGACTCTGACCCGATCTCTGCCTCTGCCTCTGCCTCTGCCTCTATCTCTGCCTCTGCCTCTGTCTCTGCCTCTGCCTCTACCTCTGCCTCTGCCTCTACCTCTACCTCTACCTCTACCTCTGCCTCTGCCTCTGCCTCCGTCTCTGTCTCTGTCTCTGTCTCTGCCTCTGTCTCTGTCTCTGTCTCTGCCTCTGTCTCTGTCTCTGTCTCTGTCTCTGCCTCTGTCTCTGTCTCTGCCTCTATCTGTCTCTGCCTCTGCCTCTGTCCCTGTCTCTGTCTCTGTCTGCCTCTGTTTCTCTCTGTCTCTGCCTCTGCCTCTGTCCCTGTCTCTGTCTCTGTCTGCCTCTGTTTCTCTCTGTCTCTGCCTCTGTCTCTGTCTCTGCCTCTGCCTTTGACTCTGACCCGATCTCTGCCTCTGACTCTGACCCGATCTCTGCCTCTGCCAATGCCTCTGCTTCTGTCTCTGTCTCTGTCTCTGTCTCTGCGCTTGCCTCTGCCTTTGTCTCTGACCCGATCTCTGTCTCTGGCTCTGTCTTACGGCACGGCATGTTAATGGGTGAGTGAGATAAGATGGGTGAGTGAGAACCGCCATGGAAGGGGTATTACGCGGTGAGGGACCCAGCCGTCCCCCCCCACCCCCCTCCCGTCCCACCCTCTGGTCCCTCCGCGCCACGACATGCCACGCCGTGAAAGAGCGCGGTCGGAATTGAATCAGTACAAGGGTTTTGTTACCGCCTCCCTCCTTGACCAATCCCCGTCGTCCTACAGCGCGGGGAAAGCCTCCCTATAATCAAGAACCCTCGGCTTTAACAAACATTTGCCCTCCATTTGCCCAACATTTCTCTTGACTTTTCCTCTCAACTCTCCTGACGCCCGCAATTTGCGGCCCATCGATCGGTCGGCTATTGATCCAAGAAAATTGTCTCGTCATAGGTATTATCGGACCTCTTTTGTGGAGACAATTGCTGGCAGCGGGGAAGTAATTTGTCCCCCCCAACGGCCTTTGAGGAGCAATTTGGCGAGGGACGTAGTGAAATCAGCCATATTGTTCCTGGAAGGAAAGAAGCGGGCCATGATCGGCGGGAAAAAGGGGGGATTCGGGACATGAATCCCTTGGGAGGAGAGACAAAAGCCTCAATGAAGATGGACAACGATAGAGAGTTTGGATTCACTGCTGAATGCTGTGAGGAGGGGGGGGTTGGGGGAGGGAGGGGGGAGGATGAAGACCGGGTGTGTGTGGTGGGTGGCCGAGGTGGGTGGGGGGGGGGGTGTAGAGGAGGGAGCGGACGTAGGGGGTGTGGGGGTTGGGGGGGGGGGGTGGCTGTAGAGGAGGGAGTGGGCGTAGGGTGTGTGGGGGTGAGGCGGAATCATGCATGGGGATGGTCTGGGTGGACAGGTTGGATGGTCGTGCCATTGAAGCATCCTTGGTTAACGCGGCAACGACTTCCGGCTTTAGGATGGACTGTTTCCACGCATTGTTTCTCGGTAGCTGCTTCAGCCGACACGAGGACGGAAGGCGCATGGTGCTGGGAAACGAGCTGTCATCATCGCCGAAGGTCAACCAAGGGCAAGGGGGAGTGAGGAAGGGGGGGGGGGGGCTGCCAGAGGGAGTTAGATCTGCAGATGCGACGCATTAGACGGAGAGATGCAGACCGATGGAAAGAGAAAAGAGAAGGAGAGAAACCGAGAGAGTCGTATGACCTACGCAAGGATGGTCGAAGTAACGAGGGGGTGCCCTTTACAATTATAACGTGTTTACTTGTCCGTTATCCTCTCATGCCTGTGGTATTATCGTTCCTCTTTTTTTCTGTAGTCATTTTCATACCATTGCTTACCCTTTGTCCTAGCCGCGTGACGTGTGCCTGGACCTTTGTCTGAGCTCTCTGCGCCCACTTCAACGTGAAGCATTGTTTCGCCATCGCTCACGTATTACCCATGCCTATACCAGTTGCTCCATCGGTTGCGCCGTGAGGGCATTGGTCAACTCTCCGCGGTGAGCCGCCCATGAGAAGGGTAAGGAGGGGGCTTACTCCTCCTCACCCCCACCCCCCGCCCACCTTGCCCTCTTCTCCTCCCCGCTTGTTTCAATGTTAGTCTTGACTCTGTGACCACGTGTCCAGTGTCCTAGATGAACCATCACCGTGTATTACCGTAAACCGTACCGTTAAGTCACCACACCCCAGTCCCCCTGCCCCGCCGACCCGGCAGGTACCAACCCCCCTCCCTCGCCACCCATCCCCCCAACTCCCCACCCACCTCCCTCACCCCCACCCCCAGTCCCCCCCCCCCCTCCCAGGCCCTTGGTCCTTCCCTTGGCCATTGGTTGGGCACTGAAACACTATTACCTGCTAAGAGGCTGGTCCACCCCTCGCATTACGTACCACATTAGGCTTCCGTTTGCCATATTCCATTTGCCTCCACTTTTGTTCCCCAAAGGGGCTAATCTAATTACCGGGGGTCAACACCATTAAAGTTGCATGAATTAGGGCGGGCAAACGGCGATTTGAATACCTGGGAGAAATCATCTCGCCGCTCCCGGGGCAAGTCGCCCACTAGGTCACATGCCCTTCGCCCCCCCCGTCACTCCCCCCACCCCACCATCTCTCCCACTCTACATACGCATGGAGGGTGGGGAGCGGGCGGGGGGGGGGGGCGGGGTGCATGAGAACACGGGGTAGAGGAAAGGGAAGGGTGTGTGGGGTGGGATGAGAGTAAAGGAACGGAAAGGGCTAGCTGCCTCCTGGGGTGCCGCTGGGTGCGAGAAGGAATGTGGTCATCGGGACTCGTGGTCAGCAGTGGCGTGGAGTCACAGACAAAGGAGGCAGGGCTGGGTCACGTGACCTCTGGGTGGGGAGTTGAAGAAAACAAAACAAAAACTTGGGTTCTGTTGAGTTATATGGCTGGCTTTTTCCGTGTCACGGACGATCTATGTGGTATATTTGGTGCGCGATTGGGCCCACAACGCGTATGGGTTGGCGCACGGCTCTCTTTATTCACCCATATGGTTTGGCGCACGGCTCTCATTATTCAACCATACGGTTTGGCGCACGGCTCTCATTATTCTGCCATACGGTTTGGCGCACGGCTCTCTTTATTCACCCATATGGTTTGGCGCACGGCTCTCATTATTCAACCATACGGTTTGGCGCACGGCTCTCATTATTCTACCATACGGTTTGGCGCACGGCTCTCATTATTCTGCCATACGGTTTGGCGCAAGGCTCTCAATATTCAACCATACGGTTTGGCGCACGGCTCTCATTATTCTGCCATACGGTTTGGCGCACGGCTCTCATTATTCAACCATACGGTTTGGCGCACGGCTCTCATTATTCTGCTACACGGTTTGGCGCACGGCTCTCTTTATTCACCCATATGGTTTGGCGCACGGCTCTTATTATTCAACCATACGGTTTGGCGCACGGCTCTCATTATTCTGCCATACGGTTTGGCGCACGGCTCTCATTATTCTGCCATACGGTTTGGCGCACGGCTCTCAATATTCAACCATACGGTTTGGCGCACGGCTCTCATTATTCTGCCATACGGTTTGGGTCACGGCTCTCATTATTCTGCTATACGGTTTGGCGCACGGCTCTCAATATTCAACCATACGGTTTGGCGCACGGCTCTCATTATTATGCCATACGGTTTGGCGCACGGCTCTCATTATTCAACCATACAGTTTGGCGCACGGCTCTCATTATTCTGCCATACGGTTTGGCGCACGGCTCTCATTATTAACCCATATGGTTTGACGCACGGCTCTCATTATTCTGCTATACGGTTTGGCGCACGGCTCTCATTATTCTGCCATACGGTTTGGCGCACGGCTCTCATTATTCTGCTATACGGTTTGGCGCACGGCTCTCTTTATTCACCCATATGGTTTGGCGCACGGCTCTCATTATTCAACCATACGGTTTGGCGCACGGCTCTCATTATTCTGCCATACGGTTTGGCGCACGGCTCTCATTATTCTGCCATACGGTTTGGCGCACGGCTCTCAATATTCAACCATACGGTTTGGCGCACGGCTCTCATTATTCTGCCATACGGTTTGGTGCACGGCTCTCATTATTCTGCCATACGGTTTGGCGCACGGCTCTTATTATTCTGCTATACGGTTTGGCGCACGGCTCTCATTATTAACCCATATGGTTTGGCGCACGGCTCTCATTATTCTGCCATACGGTTTGGCGCACGGCTCTCATTATTCAACCATACAGTTTGGCGCACGGCTCTCATTATTCTGCCATACGGTTTGGCGCACGGCTCTCATTATTCTGCCATACGGTTTGGCGCACGGCTCTCATTATTAACCTATATGGTTTGACGCACGGCTCTCATTATTCTGCTATACGGTTTGGCGCACGTCTCTCATTATTCAACCATACGGTTTGGCGCACGGCTCTCATTATTCTGCCGTACGGTTTGGCGCACGTCTCTCATTATTCAACCATACGGTTTGGCGCGCGGCTCTCATTATTCTGCCATACGGTTTGGCGCACGGCTCTCATTATTCTGCCATACGGTTTGGCGCACGGCTCTCATTATTCTGCCATACGGTTTGGCGCACGGCTCTCATTATTCTGCCATACGGTTTGGCACACGTCTCTCATTATTCTGCTATACGGTTTGGCGCACGGCTCTCATTATTCTGCCATACGGTTTGGCGCACGGCTCTCATTATTCTGCCATACGGTTTGGCGCACGTCTCTCATTATTCTGTTATACGGTTTGGCGCACGGCTCTCATTATTCTGCCATACGGTTTGGCGCACGACTCTCATTATTCTGCCATACGGTTTGGCGCACGGCTCTCATTATTCTGCCATACGGTTTGGCGCATGGCTCTCATTATTCAACCATACGGTTTGGCGGGCGGCTCTCTTTATGCACGCATACGGTTTGGCGCATGACTATCACATATCATCCATACCATTGGCGCACAGCCCCCACGCGTCGCCATTTCGGTTTGGCGCACCGCTTTTACTTTTGACCTATACGGTTTGGCGCGCGGCTCACACTTATCACTTATAGTACGTAACAATACGCTAACCATTGTCTTTAGGCGGCCGTATATCCAACTCAGTCGTGACGAAGCCAATATTGTACTACTTAACCCTTTAAACTTTGTAAATAAAAACTTGATTCGGTTAGGCATCAAATTACACGAATTTAAATGCATCGAAGTAACAAAGACACAATTATAGGAATTCAGCGGTTGAAAAAATGGACTATCGTATTATATAAACTACGAAAACATCAGTTTATGTTGACGTTTTATTCCATTTGCCAAACATGGGCCTAGGGACTTAATTTGTCCATGAATCAATGCGAATAGAGATGCATGTATACTATGTATGAAGAAAGCAATTCACCGTGTATGATGGTTATTTATCTACAATACGAAATATTATCACAAGAAATAGATGTATACACAATTGACACAAGTTAAACATGTTTTGGGGATTTTGGAACTTAACTTAATTGTCATTCAATTTTTCCCCTTCCATAATAAATCAATTTGCGCATTTATATCACGCTGCATAGCATTGTTTCCGTGTTTCCAGTATTTAAAATATTTAGAACAGTGTCTCAAGCCTCGCCGTTCATTGGCTGATATCCCAATGACGTAGGCATATATATTATACAGATAAATGTTCAACTAAAAGAAAAAAAAAAGTGATCTAATCAGGCTGCAAAATCGACCACATTTAAAAAATAAATAAATAATAACTTGTCTACACGACGGAAACCAGTCTCGAGACTTTCATGTGGTAGAAAGAAGTGTCGTCGCCTTGTTAATACTGTTCAATGTTAGCAAAAATCCCGTTAAGGAGCCCCTTAGCATTGCTTCAGTGACGCCGGTCGGCACATCGCCGCGAGACATACCCCGACATGGCGAGAGTTCCAATATGGACGCGTGTAACACTGCAGGAGGCTGGTGATTAAAGACCAGTGATCGCCCAGGCTCATTCACTGGGAGGAAAAGCCGAATGTAAATACCAATCAATATTTACACGTCACCTGCCCCAGGCTGGCCGTGTTGCCCCGCGGCCATACGCCGGGCGGTCTTCCACCGGCGCGTGCGTCTCGCGCTAAATGTCGTCTGCTTCAGTGAAAGGAAGGCGGGAATATGAAAGGCGCGCCCGTCTCTTGGGGGGGACGGGACTTTTAACCCACGGGGGCACAGATAGCTTGAGGTTAGCTGACTGCCGCTAAGAAAAATGATATTAATTAGTACTCCATTGAAACTAGGTAGGTGTGAAATTTGTCATCCTGCGAGTCGCTTTGTGGAGACTTCCCAAAGTTCCCTTGAACAGGGGAAGTGAGAGTCCTTAGTTGTGGTCGGACTAAAAGGCTAGATCCTCAAGGCGCTACTCTGTGGCTAATGAGAGGCGGTCACGTGGCCGAGACAGGTAGGGAGGTAGGGTGGGTGGGTTGGTGGACGTCGGGTTGAAGATAATGACTGGGTGTTGACTTCATGGCTGCACGGGGCCTCAGGCAAATCTACCTGACAGCCCCCGAGGCAATGCGAGAACAAACGCCGGACCGTCATCAATGTAGCAATTGAAAGTAATGATGGAATCACAGCCTCGGCAGAGATTCAGTCTAATTCTTTGTCATTTCTTCGCTTTTTCATTCTTTTTGTGGGGATTATTCCGTCGAAGTTGAACTGAATATTCTCGAGAATGTGTCGATATTTCACATTGACTTGTTGGCTATATCGTTAAATTCTAACTAAGCTTTACAACGTAGCAACGTCCCATTTCTTCTATTACATGACAACATCGTAATATTGAAAGAGTAATATTCGTATTACAACATCGTAATATTGAAAGAGTAATATTCGTATTAGCCGATTGATGTGCGTAAATAGGTCTAGCCTTGGTATATTGAATTAATTGGTCCGATTTCAAATATGAGTAGACATAACGGGCCTTTTAAGTTTATGGTTATTCCTCTAGATATTAAATTCTACCTTTTTGGATGCCATGTGTAATTTAGTATACAACTTAGAAAAGTTTGTTACCAGCCTGTCATTCACCAGGCCGTCAAAGGCCCCATGAGAACGAACATAAAGATATATATATAAGAGAAAACACGTTTGTTGGTCTAAGGTGTAAACACGATAGTTGAACTCATCAATATTCGAATATGACGTCATGTGCAGGATCCAAGTAACTACACCATGGGGGGTGGGGGATTCCTGTTGCGGTTCCTGTTGCAACCCTAAGGATAATGGACAGGAAATAGGTAAACGAGAGCAGACCCTGCATCTGGCCCTAGTTATTGATCTAATGGCACACTTTAGTGTACAACACACAGTGCGAAATGTCACACCTGAGGCCAATGAGAGAATGCTTACAATTTTTCTAATAATTGTCCAAAGCAGAACAAATAAACGCTTTTGTTTTTTTCGCATGTTAGAAATCTCTCTAGGTCTATCAAAGTCTATCAAGTAATATGAACGCTCTCATGGTGCCTTTACGGTGATTCTCTGATCACATGCTAAGGTTTTAAAGACAATTGTACAGAAGCATTATGCAATGAAAATAATGGTTATCATTTTGTTTTAGTTTTTTGGGTCTTAAATTTTATTACTGAAGGCATTTTGTGGCATCTGCTAGCTTGAGTACTTTTCTACTGTGCTTTCGGTATTTTGCGGCAATTTCCGTTGCGTGACGTCAGCCACGTATCTACTCTGTCCTCGCGCTTCAGTATGTTTTGCAGCATGTTTTATTGCTACTTAGATCCGCGATACTTTATTGTAATTAAAGGTATAACACTATAATTATGGTTGGTATATTAGCCGTAGACCCTGTGAATATTGTATAATTGATAAACGCAAATACCATTTCACAGACAAAAAAATGGGGAAAAAATGGTCACTTATCGCAGTTGGAATCAAATACACTTGGCCCTTTCGCCAATATTCGCTAATATGGCCACCGAAAATATTACTGCAAGAGTTTGATGCGCTTTACATGCATCTCCATCAAAAACAAAATAACGTGATGCTGCAGCTAAAAAGGCCAATGATAAAGACCTGAGCGGGTGTTCCACCCTGTTATTAAGCTGTTCAAACCCAGCAGTCCCGGGTCTGGGCCCTGTAGACAGTAGAACGGGCGTGTCCCGTCCTCTCTCTCATCCCCATTGGACCGCTGTTTTATTAGCTCCATTGGCATTCCTCGTCTTGTCGCCGATTACAGACCAACGCGGTCCAAATTGTCCTCGTCAGGGTTGTCAAACCGACTTACAGACCTGTGTTTATCTCCGTCATATCTCTATCTTCTCCACCGCCAACCCCCCCCCCCCCACACACACCCCGACATTAACCCCACGATAACTCCCCCCCCACCCACACCCCCTGCCTTCCACCCCGCCGGCGTACCCCCTCCGTCAGCTCCGACATCTTTGTCGCGCAATGGGCAGAGCGCCAACCAACGGCTTTCATTGTAACTTACCCTCTCAAAGCCTCAGCCTCTGTCATTGTCTCCAAATTAGCCGGAAATTAGTTGCCAATTAGCCACCGTATGCCCTGTTGTTCGGGTAGCGTGAATCGCGGCCAAACTGTTTTTGAAAATATTTACGCTCTTGCCATTTCAGCCGTTGGCATGAAGGAGAGGGAAAAAAGCCTTGGCACGCCTGTCCGCTATAGACCGTCGTGAGAGCCGAACGCATGATGGACCATTGTGCCCAGCTAATAGAGCTTCTCACGCCCAAATTTATAACAACTTTTGGTGTTACCGGTGATACAGGATCAAAGACATTGATATAACGTGCGTGCCAATCTTATCTCAGATAAATAATGTCTCCA
Source organism: Arenicola marina (assembly GCA_964019135.1). Taxonomy (NCBI): domain Eukaryota; kingdom Metazoa; phylum Annelida; class Polychaeta; family Arenicolidae; genus Arenicola; species Arenicola marina. Next base: position 23,114,239 of record OZ025255.1, read on the forward strand.
AAAGTTTTGGTTCTGGTTAATCATGTTCTAACGTCAAAGCAACAACTTCTGATAATAAACGCCATACCCCATAAGGATATGTATTCAGACATGTAGCTGGCCTTCAGTATAAAGGGCGGATCCAGTATTTGAAAAAGTGAGAGGGGGCCCAATTTGAATGAGGTATAACATCTCTCCGAACAGACGCTATGCTAAGTGGGTGGGGGTTGTGGGGGGGGGGGGGTGGGGGGGGGCTGGAAGCGGCAGCTACATTTGGAGTGGAGTGATCTCGCCGAATATGTAACGATTGGGGTGGGTGTCGACTCCGCAACTCGGGGATCCCCCACCCAAAAAAAACAAGAAAAAAACAGTGGGCAGGGGGTAGGACCCCGTGAAATACCCATCCGGCCTCATCGGCGAGTATTCTAGACACTACCTTGTTTATATAATATAATAATTGTAATACGTAATTTTTTGCATAAAGTATTTAAAAAGTAGTCTACTTTATCTGCCTGTCTATGTAGCCTATTAACATCATCCATCAAATCAAATAGGACTAGTAATAACTTGAACTTATTTTAATATATATTATATTAATATATATATATAGATATATGAATATGAATACATTCAATCAGATATAGAGCATATATGGAGGTGCCATTGTGACTGCCGTCGAGATGACCATGGCATGACATCCTCATGTCCCCCCTCATCCCCCTCCCACCCACCCCTCGTCGGCGGTCACTACAGTGCCCGGTGGGGGGTGGGGTGGGCGGCGACAGATGCCGTCCACTTTAAGGCATCACGGCCACTAATGGTGAGGACTCGTCACGCCACCCTTGGCGTGCCAGGGTCAAACAAAGAAGAGAACTGAGGTCAAAACAATGGCGCATATGCTATAATTTGCACTGAAAGCTCGCGGTAAATGGCGGATGTGATTTGATTGGTCCATTTTCTTTTCGCTATTGGTCCCTGGCTTGTGGGAGCCACGGGGTTAGCGTGTCTTAGCTGCCTCTTGCGCCCTAATAAACCGTGGCCACTTGAGATTTAAAGCTCCTGGTGTAGGCATCGGCCCCTCCCTTCCCCTCCCTTTTCCCAGTCTTCCAGTCAGTCGGCATGTTTCATTAGGATGGCGAAATCTTATTTGCTAGAAGAGCCTATCGTTAGCCGGAGGACGCCCCTCCGCTTCTAAAAGCTCCTATAATTGGCGGTAATGGAGCTGTGGAAGTGTCAAGTACCTGTTCACCAACCGTCGGCACCAAGCACTGCACCTCTCCACCCGCCCCCTCCGTCCCCACCTACCGCCTCTCCCGTTCCCGACACCCTCAGACACTCTTGACCATGGTTACGGAAGCCTGGTTCCCTGCCCCCCCCCCTCCCACCCCACCCCTCTCCCACGCCCTATCCCCTTGCAGGGATCGTGCTCCGCATCAGACACTCTCACTAAACAAGAAATTGGATTAATGCCCTGATTTCAAAGTTGATGGACTATTTTCTACAAAGTTGGAAAGCTGTGAAAAATCTACATCACATCAATTTGTATGGCCTCTCCGTGGCTGGTAATAGAAGCTGACGCTTGCTTTTAGCGCCTAATTGGCTCCCGGCAAGGTGCGCTGGGCGTGCGATAGCGCCTAACGCCATAAGCCCAGTCGGCTGAGGTGCCAAGGAAATCCACAACTGGATTTGCGTGAAATATTTATAACGCCAGGCACAGGCAGGAGCGGTGAACGGTGTCACAGTCAATGAAAGTGTACTGCACCTCCCCGAAGTCCCGGACTAGCGGTGGGCAAGCGGCTTAAATCAACTAGAAGAGCTCTATAATGTAATCCCATTTGATTGACTGCTTTCTTGCCCGGTGATATTTTTTTCATCCGTTCGTCTTAAATGTCTTTGTTGGCCAAACCGTGAGGTTTTCGGTCGCAAACAGGCGTAAACCAAATACGCGACTAATTGTGCATATTAACATGTTAGGTTATTTTATTTACGCGTTTCGACGACCTAATACTGAAGATTTATGTTCGTTCGTTCCACATCGATCGACAGATAATCGCATGAAGTAGAGCAGCTGTTATCATCCTTGTGGTATAGCTACATATGAACTGATTTGGTACTGGAGGGAACAGTGATATCTATGTTTGGCGTGATGTTACATGAACCGACTTACAAGTAGTTCGAGGCAGCATACTTGTTTGCCGCAAATATGATCGACAGACGTCTGACATCAAATTCAGTATGACAAACGAGAGAGGTAGCATACCGTGACTTCAGTATAACAAACGAGAGAGGTAGCATACAGTGACTTCAGTATAACAAACGAGAGAGGTAGCATACAGTGACTTCAGTATAACAAACGAGAGAGGTAGCATACAGTGACTTCAGTATAACAAACGAGAGAGGTAGCATACAGTGACTTCAGTATAACAAACAAGAGAGGTAGCATACCGTGACTTCAGTATAACAAACGAGAGAGGTAGCATACCGTGACTTCAGTATAACAACCGAGAGAGGTAGCATACCGTGACTTCAGTATAACAAACGAGAGAGGTAGTATACAGTGACTTCAGTATAACAAACGAGAGAGGTAGCATACCGTGACTTCAGTATAACAAACGAGAGAGGTAGCATACCGTGACTTCAGTATAACAAACGAGAGAGGTAGCATACAGTGACTTCAGTATAACAAACGAGAGAGGTACCATACAGTGACTTCAGTATAACAAACGAGGGAGATACCATACAGTGACTTCAGTTTAACAAACGAGAGAGGTAGCATACAGTGACTTCAGTATAACAAACGAGAGAGGTAGCATACCGTGACTTCAGTATAACAAACGAGAGAGGTAGCATACAGTGACTTCAGTATAACAAACGAGAGAGGTAGCATACCGTGACTTCAGTATAACAAACGAGAGAGGTAGCATACCGTGACTTCAGTATAACAAACGAGAGAGGTAGCATACCGTGACTTCAGTATAACAAACGAGAGAGGTAGTATACAGTGACTTCAGTATAACAAACGAGAGAGGTAGCATACCGTGACTTCAGTAAAACAAACGAGAGAGGTAGCATACCGTGACTTCAGTATAACAAACGAGAGAGGTAGCATACAGTGACTTCAGTATAACAAACGAGAGAGGTACCATACAGTGACTTCAGTATAACAAACGAGGGAGATACCATACAGTGACTTCAGCTTAACAAACGAGAGAGGTAGCATACAGTGACTTCAGTATAACAAACGAGAGAGGTAGCATACCGTGACCTCAGTATAACAAACGAGAGAGGTAGTATACAGTGACTTCAGTATAACAAACGAGAGAGGTAGCATACCGTGACTTCAGTAAAACAAACGAGAGAGGTAGCATACCGTGACTTCAGTATAACAAACGAGAGAGGTAGCATACAGTGACTTCAGTATAACAAACGAGAGAGGTACCATACAGTGACTTCAGTATAACAAACGAGGGAGATACCATACAGTGACTTCAGCTTAACAAACGAGAGAGGTAGCATACAGTGACTTCAGTATAACAAACGAGAGATGTAGCATACAGTGACTTCAGTATAACAAACGAGAGAGGTAGCATACAGTGACTTCAGTATAACAAACAAGAGAGGTAGCATACAGTGACTTCAGTATAACAAACGAGAGATGTAGCATACCGTGACTTCAGTATAACAAACGAGAGAGGTAGCATACCGTGACTTCAGTATAACAAACGAGAGAGGTAGCATACAGTGACTTCAGTATAACAAACGAGGGAGATACCATACAGTGACTTCAGTATAACAAACGAGAGATGTAGCATACAGTGACTTCAGTATAACAAACGAGAGAGGTAGCATACAGTGACTTCAGTATAACAAACGAGAGAGGTAGCATACAGTGACTTCAGTATAACAAACGAGAGAGGTACCATACAGTGACTTCAGTATAACAAACGAGGGAGATACCATACAGTGACTTCAGTTTAACAAACGAGAGAGGTAGCATACAGTGACTTCAGTATAACAAACGAGAGAGGTAGCATACCGTGACCTCAGTATAACAAACGAGAGAGGTAGCATACAGTGACCTCAGTATAACAAACGAGAGAGGTAGCATACAGTGACTTCAGTATAACAAACGAGAGAGGTAGCATACCGTGACTTCAGTATAACAAACGAGAGAGGTAGCATACCGTGATTTCAGTATAACAAACGAGAGATGTAGCATACAGTGACTTCAGTATAACAAACGAGAGAGGTAGCATACAGTGACTTCAGTATAACAAACGAGAGAGGTAGCATACAGTGACTTCAGTATAACAAACGAGAGATGTAGCATACCGTGACTTCAGTATAACAAACGAGAGAGGTAGCATACCGCGACTTCAGTATAACAAACGAGAGAGGTAGCATACAGTGACTTCAGTATAACAAACGAGGGAGATACCATACAGTGACTTCAGTATAACAAACGAGAGATGTAGCATACAGTGACTTCAGTATAACAAACGAGAGAGGTAGCATACAGTGACTTCAGTATAACAAACGAGAGAGGTAGCATACCGTGACTTCAGTATAACAAACGAGAGAGGTAGCATACCGTGACTTCAGTATAACAAACGAGAGAGGTAGCATACAGTGACTTCAGTATAACAAACGAGAGAGATACCATACAGTGACTTCAGTATAACAAACGAGAGAGGTAGCATACCGTGACTTCAGTATAACAAACGAGAGAGGTAGCATACAGTGACTTCAGTATAACAAACGAGAGAGGTAGCATACCGTGACTTCAGTATAACAAACGAGAGAGGTAGCATACCGTGACTTCAGTATAACAAACGAGAGAGGTAGCATACAGCGACTTCAGTATAACAAACGAGAGAGGTACCATACAGTGACTTCAGTATAACAAACGAGGGAGATACCATACAGTGACTTCAGTTTAACAAACGAGAGAGGTAGCATACAGTGACTTCAGTATAACAAACGAGAGAGGTAGCATACCGTGACCTCAGTATAACAAACGAGAGAGGTAGCATACCGTGACTTCAGTATAACAAACGAGAGAGGTAGCATACAGTGACTTCAGTATAACAAACGAGAGAGGTAGCATACAGTGACTTCAGTATAACAAACGAGAGAGGTAGCATACCGTGATTTCAGTATAACAAACGAGAGATGTAGCATACAGTGACTTCAGTATAACAAACGAGAGAGGTAGCATACAGTGACTTCAGTATAACAAACGAGAGAGGTAGCATACAGTGACTTCAGTATAACAAACGAGAGATGTAGCATACCGTGACTTCAGTATAACAAACGAGAGAGGTAGCATACCGTGACTTCAGTATAACAAACGAGAGAGGTAGCATACAGTGACTTCAGTATAACAAACGAGGGAGATACCATACAGTGACTTCAGTATAACAAACGAGAGATGTAGCATACAGTGACTTCAGTATAACAAACGAGAGAGGTAGCATACAGTGACTTCAGTATAACAAACGAGAGAGGTAGCATACCGTGACTTCAGTATAACAAACGAGAGAGGTAGCATACCGTGACTTCAGTATAACAAACGAGAGAGGTAGCATACAGTGACTTCAGTATAACAAACGAGAGAGATACCATACAGTGACTTCAGTATAACAGACGAGAGATGTAGCATACAGTGACTTCAGTATAACAAACGAGAGAGGTAGCATACAGTGACTTCAGTATAACAAACGAGGGAGATACCATACAGTGACTTCAGTATAACAAACGAGAGATGCAGCATACAGTGATTTCAGTATAACAAACGAGAGAGGTAGCATACAGTGACTTCAGTATAACAAACGAGAGAGGTACCATACAGTGACTTCAGTATAACAAACGAGAGAGGTAGCATACAGTGACTTCAGTATAACAAACGAGAGAGGTAGCATACAGTGACTTCAGTATAACAAACGAGAGAGGTAGCATACCGTGACTTCAGTATAACAAACGAGAGAGGTAGCATACCGTGACTTCAGTATAACAAACGAGAGAGGTAGCATACCGTGACTTCAGTATAACAAACGAGAGATGTAGCATACCGTGACTTCAGTATAACAAACGAGAGATGTAGCATACCGTGACTTCAGTATAACAAACGAGAGAGGTAGCATACCGTGACTTCAGTATAACAAACGAGAGAGGTAGCATACCGTGACTTCAGTATAACAAACGAGGGAGATACCATACAGTGACTTCAGTATAACAAACGAGAGATGTAGCATACAGTGACTTCAGTATAACAAACGAGAGAGGTAGCATACAGTGACTTCAGTATAACAAACGAGAGAGGTAGCATACAGTGACTTCAGTATAACAAACGAGAGAGGTAGCATACAGTGACTTCAGTATAACAAACGAGGGAGATACCATACAGTGACTTCAGTATAACAAACGAGGGAGATACCATACAGTGACTTCAGTATAACAAACGAGAGAGGTAGCATACCGTGACTTCAGTATAACAAACGAGGGAGATACCATACAGTGACTTCAGTATAACAAACGAGAGATGTAGCATACAGTGACTTCAGTATAACAAACGAGAGAGGTAGCATACAGTGACTTCAGTATAACAAACGAGAGAGGTAGCATACAGTGACTTCAGTATAACAAACGAGAGATGTAGCATACCGTGACTTCAGTATAACAAACGAGAGAGGTAGCATACCGTGACTTCAGTATAACAAACGAGAGAGGTAGCATACAGTGACTTCAGTATAACAAACGAGGGAGATACCATACAGTGACTTCAGTATAACAAACGAGAGATGTAGCATACAGTGACTTCAGTATAACAAACGAGAGAGGTAGCATACAGTGACTTCAGTATAACAAACGAGAGAGGTAGCATACCGTGACTTCAGTATAACAAACGAGAGAGGTAGCATACCGTGACTTCAGTATAACAAACGAGAGAGGTAGCATACAGTGACTTCAGTATAACAAACGAGAGAGGTAGCATACAGTGACTTCAGTATAACAAACGAGAGAGGTACCATACAGTGACTTCAGTATAACAAACGAGGGAGATACCATACAGTGACTTCAGTTTAACAAACGAGAGAGGTAGCATACAGTGACTTCAGTATAACAAACGAGAGAGGTAGCATACCGTGACCTCAGTATAACAAACGAGAGAGGTAGCATACAGTGACCTCAGTATAACAAACGAGAGAGGTAGCATACAGTGACTTCAGTATAACAAACGAGAGAGGTAGCATACAGTGACTTCAGTATAACAAACGAGAGAGGTAGCATACAGTGACTTCAGTATAACAAACGAGAGAGGTAGCATACAGTGACTTCAGTATAACGAACGAGGGAGATACCTTACTGTAACTTCAGTATAACAGACGAGAGACGTAGCATACAGTGACTTCAGTATAACCAACGAGGGAGATACCGTACAATGACTTCAATGTAACAAGCGAGGATGCACAGGCAACAGTGAGGCAATGAGTGAGCATTAAAGCAACCCTTGGGCTACGAGGAGTACGTTGACCCGACCATTTTGTGCGGATGCGTCTCTCACATATATCTCTCTCCTCTCCGATTGTCTAGAGGAAGAACGGTAGGGGGGCCAACACCTGACATGTAGTAAAAACATGCCGTCCATGTTTTATACATGCCGCGTGGCGAGGAAAACAAAACCGGCACCCCGTTAAGTATTTATCAAGGTGATGGCGGTGTATCGCAAACAAACCAGATTGAATGGGCAATATTTCTGAGGACGCCAACTTGCTTATGCTTGATTAATTCTACCTTCGCCGCCTCAAGTTATCCCCACAAACAAGGTCACGTGTACTATTGAATGCACAGTAGCCATTCACCCAATAAACACACCGCAGTCTCAGAATTGCTCAACAAATAGAACTCAATAATTCAGGGTCTGGGTTGTTTGCGTGTTGTTGGGCGCGGACGCCGCAATTGTCACCTGGACAAAGCTGCAAGGACGACCTCCTCTGTGCTGGCTATCTATTATTAACCTATCGCAAGCCGGGTTCGTCGCGAGGTCTTTACAAAGCTCTGCAGGCAGCAAGTCAAAGGTGCACCTCCCCCCCCCCCCTTCTCAAAGACACAGTGATGTACGCTATTTATGTCTTTCTCTGTCCGCTTCTCTTTCGCGTGTCTTCTCTGCCTTCGATTTCCCTTGCTTCTCTCTCACTGGTTCGTCTCGCTGTCTTTGACATCTTTGATTTATTGTTGTTTCGCATCTTTACGTTATTCCTGTTTCTCTCCGTTGGCCTCATCATCAGACTCCTCATGTTTTTTTTCTCTAAAGTAGTGACTTTCCGGCTTTCTCAGTGTCTGACTCGGATCTTCTTGCAATCTGTCGGCCTCCCTGTGCCCCCCCACCCCCGCCCCTCCATGCCCTTAGTGAGCGACTCTCCTCGGGGACCATTGAATATATAATCAACGGTGACCGTCGACCCTCTCTGCTACTCACAATGAAGGCAACGCAGCCTAGTTTTGCTGCAAACTGTTTTCGCCCATTTGTAAACGCCGGGTGTCATTGTAGCGGCCCACAAAGGCTGGTCGACCGCGGTAACCCTCTTGGTACCCTGGCATACCTCGCCCTCGTCCTTACAAACCAACTGTTAAGGTGGCGTGGACCAGCGACCGATGTCTCGTCTTTCATTCGCCTCACACCACGTATCCGTAGTCCCCACTGCCTCACTCCGCGACCCTAAGCTCCCAGCCCGTCTCCCCTACCCCCTCAACCCCTTATGGGTGTGTGTGTATGTGTGGGGAGGGGGGGGGGGGGGGCGGGGTGTCACCCACATCGGTTATTCACCGCCCATTCACCGTTATTCACTCCTCGGTCGCCTCGCCGTCGTTCAATGTTGCACGAAGCGCTTCTCACCTGTATTCCATTATTCACACTTCTTTGCGGGGTCTGGCGGCCTATTGGTGTTACACCCGTTGTCTCCACCCCACCGACCCTCCCGACGCCTCCCGTCCCCGGGGGTCGCCACACCACGTGGCCGCACCGAAAGCACGTGTCGGTGGGTCATCCCAGCGGGGCGGTGGCGGGGCTCGAGCCGCACTCGTGCAACGTACATCTCGGGGGACATGCTCCCCTCAGTGAGTTTTTATTCGAAAAGGGTAAGGGATATGGCTCCTTTATATACAGGGGCGGATCTAGGAATTTGCCAAGGGGGGGTGTGCTTTCTGAAAAACTTGCGACCGGGGGGGTGGGGGGGGGGGGGGGGAGAGCGTGCTCGGAGAAGCCGACTTTAACAGTGTATGTTCCGGTTCCCAAGGGGGGTGTTGCTCTCTCTCTGAAAACTTGTGACCGGAGGGGGGGGGGGTGGAGCTTGGGCTTGAAAAACCCGACTTTAACAGTGTATGTTCCCAAGGGGGGGGGGGTTGCTCTCTGAAGACTTGGGACTTTAACATGTATGTTAACATGTATGTTGTATGTTCGGGTTTCCAAGAAGGGGGTTGCAACTCCCCTAACCCCGCCCCCCCTAGATCCGCCACTGATATATGTACATCGATCAGTGTTAGGCGATCATTTGACCCGATACGACCTTGCAGGATCAGGATGCAACGTAAACTGTATCTTGACTCCACCATAAATCGAGTCGATATCTGGTTAAGTGTAACATTTCATGGCCACGCATGGTCGTTAGCCGTGATTGGAGACTTCACATGCAACAGCCAAGGCGGCTGATTATGGACAAAATTGGGTGTTCTCATGTGTTCAGCTGCTTCTTCTTAGAATGCATATGCTATAAGCAGCGATTTACGTACATTAATACATTTGCAGTATGAACTTCATATTTGGGGCATAAACGATATTTTTAGGGCATGAAATTAAGTTTGGGGCATGAACTTTATGTTTGGGGTATGCACTTTATAGTTGGGGTTATGTTTGGAGCAGGAACAATTACTATACTGTTTATTTGGAATACACTTGCACGAAGTGGCATTTGATCAAATCAAATGTCTATGCAATCATGTTATGAGTAGCATTTTGAAATAGAGTAACTAAACATAGAATGGGTTTAGGGGATGATTTGCAAGAAACAATATATATGATATGGGTATATATACATGTGTGTGTGGGGGGGGGGGGGGGGCGGGGGGGTGCTGTTCTGTGGGTACTGCGTAATTTAAGAATGTTTTTCAAAAGGAGGGAGGTTTGCGATCTGGAGTAATATAAAAAACAATCATACATATGTCCAGAAAATGCATTTTAATGAACATATCGCATTCGCTGACTCCAAGCTCGTGGAATATCCAACAACTTCTCCCCAAGAGGCTAGGCATCCATAAGTCTATACTGTGGTTTACCGTCTTCCATTTGGAGTCATGGCACTCCACGGTCCTCAATTAGATCCCCCCCCCCAAAAAAAAAGAAATCCTCCCTTACACCCTCCCCCATCACTCCCTCATCTTGCCCTTTAATCAAGGTCCGCTCCGCCCAACTCCCCCAATCCCCCTCCCCCTACTGACCCCTGAAGGCACTCCCCGTCTGAACACCCTCCCCCCCCACCCCACCGAACACCCATAATTCCATACCCCCGTGCCTAATCCCCAGTCATCCTGCCGGTGGAGACCGTCCCAGCCGTGCCTCAGAGCTTTGAAAGCTTCGAGGGAGTGGCCGTCGATCTGGTCGACGGTTACTAAACCCGGTTTGGTCTTATTTTGCAAAGTCCACCGGGCTGCCGACTCTGGTGACTGGCCCCTGTAATTTAGAACCCCGGGGACGACAGAGAAAGGGTCCCCCGGTTCCGGTCCTAGGTGGAGTGACGGCAGAAATGAACGGGTCAGACGTCACGTTGTAGATGGGGGGAGGGAATGGAGTGGCGGGAGGGGGGGGGGGTGGGCGTGGAGGTTGAGCGGGATAAGAAGATTGGTAGGCTACAGGGGAGGAGATGTGACAGGGAGGAGAACGGATAGGGAGAGGAGAGGGAAATGGAGATAGAGATAGAGAAGGGGAGACAGGGGGCGGGTGAAGGATGGAGGATGAACGGGGAGTGAGAGGGAGTGAGGATGTGGGAGGAGGGTAGGGGGAACGCATGGAGCTGAGATGAGGAAGCAGAGAGAGAATAGATGCAAGATAACCAGGTGAACATTTTTCGCAAAATAGACAGGAAAACAGAGCGAAATGGGGAAGCAGAGATACATAAAGGAGAGAAGGAGAGATGACAGCTAGCAAGCTATTGTTACGTCGCACAAAACGGAGATAACAAGATACTCAATCTTTGCTTGGCGTTTTACACAACATTTACATATATATGGACTAGATAATGGCAACAAATCGGCTGATAATGATCAGATAGAAATAATAAATATAAAACTGAAATATTGCCCTATACTGACATAGCTGTTGTGGTTGGTTGGTTATTCAGGACGCTTTAACCACTTTTGGTCATATCGCGTCAATGGAAGAAGGAAGCGAGAGTGGAGTCATGTCCCCGGGGGTAACCCCCTACTCTTTACGGAGAGCTGTTTTGGGGGTCGCAGCCTGATATCGGAAGTTTATTGCCATAGGATTCCGCTGTGACAGTAGCTGCAGTGATTCCATCCACTACGATTGCCTATCGATACGCGCTGCTTAGCATGTGGGCACAAATTAAGATGGCCTACAACTCAAATCCTGGCATTTTACTGGGAAAAACTACCACATGTGGCTCGGTTTTGCCCAAAAGTCGGCTTAAACACATCAGACCATCCACCTCATATCAACAAAATGGCCGCTTTCTGTGTGAGTGCGTGTGATATACCGCCTGTGTCGTGTAAAATGCGAATAAATGTGCGTCACTATCGCGTACCTGAGACACAGACATGAGAATTAGTTTGTCCGCTAAGCATTCGTGGAAAACGTCCACATGAAGCTACGTCGGACAAGAAGAAATCCAGCAATTAGCCCGTCACCGTGTTTGTCAACCGAGCGTTCGTCGTTGCACAACAGGTGCTTGATTGCTTTTCTAAGAGGATTGTCTGGGAATTAGGGACCCCGACACCATGGTCACAACACGTGTGATTAATCTTCCTAGGCCTACCTCTACCCCTACCCCTACCCCTGACCTTCTCCCTGTCTCCCTTCCCTGCTGCTGCTGCTGCTTACCGTGGCTCCTCCCCCTCCCCTAGCCACCCCCCCACCCCCTCCCATCCCTCGCCTCTTCTTCGACAGTCGTACCCTTCCTTACGCGACAGATGCCTTCGCGGCACATATGGGACCGTTTCAGGGTTTTGTAGGGAGTAGTGAGGGTCGGGGTGTGGGTGTGGGTGTAGGGTGAAGGTAGGGGTGGGGGGGGGGGAGGTGAGGTGGGGGCAGGGAGTAGGAAAGGGAGGGGGGCTGTGGCTCATCATTCAGGCTGTGAAACAATCGCCGCCAAGCTCAGAACCACCGAGAGAGATAACTTTTGATGAATAATATCTACGTATTATTAGTCCATCTAAACCCGTGCTTCTGAAACGTCTGCGTTTTGCCAATGATTGGCGCTTATCAAAGAGTGCGAGAGAGAGAGAGAGAGAGAGGGGGGCGGGGGGGAGAGGGGGATTCTTGAGCAAGAGCAAGGGAGAGACAAGGATAGGGTCTGGGTGAGGGGGGGGGGGGTGGTCGCCCATATCTGGGCGAGCGTCCAGATGTATGGGCAGCAGCTGGGGAAGGTTGATTACTCTCCTCGAGGCACGATTATCGGCGGTCTAACAGACACCACCAGAGAGACTTCCACGTAATCCCAGACGATGCGAGTTACGCCATGTTTAAGGCAAGGGTTAACCCGTCGGTCAACTGCTAATAATTTTAGCTGAAATAAGGAGTGTCGCATGCCGTTTCGGTCAGTTGTTTCAGGTTTGCGGGAAACGAATTGTTCTTATAGTTTCAGGTTTGCGGGAAACGAATTGTTCTCATATTTTCTTTTTTTAGCATAGATCACGTAGTAGTCACACCGATAGGTTACTGTAATACTCGATTTCATAGGAATAAATTATGTTACTGGTAACTCACACACGGTTAATTTGTCACATGTTGCGACTGCTAATACCTCCTCGTACACCACCATCCAGTGGAAATTGCTGTTTCTTTTTCTACGTATGTGCATTTGTAACTTTCTGTTAAGAGTTCAGTCGGGATTTATTATTTAACAAATAAAAGAAAACAATCATATACCAAGACCCAAGATTTATATGCAAAGCAATAGCTCTATACCATACATGGCGAAACAGACATATTTTACTTATAATTTTACCAAAGCCCCACCCCCCTTAATCTCTTCTACCTAAAAAAATCATAACGAAAATCATAGTCGAAGAAACCTATGAGCATTGTGACAGCCACACAGCAACACATAACACATATTGAGGACATGTCCTTTGACCTTTCCCGCATCACGTAATTTGTCAGTCTTCGCCCAACTCGCGTCTGGGTTGGAGCGACTTGGAACCGTTCAGCCCTATAAGCATCATCCCAAGGCCAAAGATCTTCCTACACTCATGCAGATATCTCTACTCCATTATAACGAATGCTTGAATTGGCGTTTCAGGTCGTCCCCAGGAACATCTTGCGTGTGTCACGGGATCAGAATATTTAGATCGAATTGCAATGAATTAATGATTTGGCGTATTACACTGTCCTAATGATTATCCTGTTTGCATCAGAAGATTAAAATATTGAGATTCCATTATTAATTCAAGGGTAACATACAGTCAGGATGTATATGATTGCAGAGGTTGCGTTGGGTCGACGTAATGGTGTACCAATCAAGACCTACCTGACCCCCCCGGTTAGGTAGGCGGAGTTTTCATCTAACATCCACGTTAGAATTACATTCGCCACCGATCGCCTCGAAAGCACTATTTATTCCCATTGTAAAGTCTCTTTAAAGGAAATGTGAACTTCGGACTGCGAATCAAGTTTGACAGAAGAAGATTGATGCCAATTATGACGATTGGGACGAAGATGGCGAGACGCGCGGAGATGATGCGCATTTAACGACAGATTTGCTGTTTAGATTACAGTAATTTGTCGACTCGTCCACGCACGCACACCTAGGTGTCACGTGTTCGCGCGTGGCGAGAATTGGGACGAGAACGTCTGGGAGCTTCCGTTCCGTCGTCTGCCTGCAGTGAGTACATGCATCTTATGAGAATATCGCATGACTGCTCGATGGAGCTGGGCAAGTCGTCAGTGTTTTGAGAGGATCCGGCCCACACGACTTGTGATTACGAGTAATGACGTTGGGAATACAATTGACGTCAGCCACTTGAACAGGGAATGTCGTGCGGGTGCCGTATTTAGGTCGTCATCGAGCAACCAATCAGGTCAAATTATGGCAATCGCTTGTGGCGCGAGACGCTTTGTTACACGCGAGGCAGGTGACTGCTTCCGATCGCCCCCGACTCGTAACCCGCGTGCTATCAAGCCATTTCCCCGCAAGGGAGCTGCTGACACGGACCGCCGGCGACTCAAGGAGGCTGCCCTTGTGGGTCCATTGTCGCCCATACCAGTAACATGTGGCGGTCATGTTCCGTAATAGTTGACGTCGTCTTCACTGATGAGTGGATTTCATACTTGTTGAGAATACGACGCATTTTCTTCCCCATCGTCGATTCACCTACTTAACGATTGTCGACGATGGCAACCACCAGTGTTCAGCGCGAGTTTCATCAAATTAATTCTGTTTACGAAGCGTGGTCCCCCTGTTACTCCAACAATGAAAGCCACTCAGCAATTTGTTGAAAGCATGAAAACATATCGAGGAAAGCCCCCAATCTCCCCTTCGCTGGTGACACAAAGACTGAGAAAAAAGGAGAACAGAAAAAAAGAAAGAATAAACCTTGAAAGAAGTCGGGACCGGGGGTAAAGAAAGACCGGCGCGTCGATTATCCGGGGCTTGTCGCTGTGCTATATTTCACGGAGACTGAGCTGATTAATCGCTTCTCTCATACGGCAAGGTGCCTAATTGATCTTGCTTCCACAAAGGCGGGTCTCGGCCGGGTTGGCACACCTTCCTGTCGGGGCGGGGGGTGGGCGGGGGCGGGGGGGGGGGGGAGGGGGTGCCCCCGAGGGGGGGATGGGGTGGGGGCGGGGGTGGGACTGGAGGCTCGAGGCGAGGGGGGCAGGCGCCTAGGCTACGCTCCGGGGGATCCCCATGGCCCGGGTGGGGGGGGGGGGGGTGGGTAGCCAAGCCTGGCGTGGCCCCCTTCTTTAAGTCCGACCCGCCCGATAACTGCAATCGATGAAAACCATCAGGTGGTATTACGCCGATTTGGCCGACTAGCGCATTGCCACGGATAGAGGGGGGAAGGCAGTCTCCTCTCTCATCTCTCTGTGTAAACTCAGCGACACGCGTCCCCCCAGGCAGCGGAACAGTGCTCACGATAACTGGTCGTGACGCCTCATAGTCAAGCACAGCACCCAAGGACCCCCCTTGTGCACTATTTCCCAAAGCCGATTCCGGGGGGGTTGATCTGTTATTTGAGGTTGGCCGGAGGGTTGACAAAGCTTTGTGCAACTGATGAAGTTGCCATATTGATGAACGTTCCTGACGACCGCTCAAGCGCGAAAAAGCAGATCGGAAATAGCGGCGTGGTTCGATAGGTTCCTGTGGATTCAGGTCCTTACGAAGGATTGATATCCTTCGTGTTCACGGGGTGAAGAGGCAGACGCTCCGGTAATTCTTTTGTACCCCCCCCCCCCCTCCTGCCGCCCCCCACCCTCACCTCTCTCTAGCTGTGAACATCAGCTAGTGGATATGAAAGCAGAGGCAAATGAATGCCAGGAAACATTCAATCAAACAGGCACAGAAAACCAGTGTATGATATCCAGCATGGCAAGCGATGTCAAAGAAGGAATGTGCTTATTTACATTTTGGGATATGTTAATATGTTGCGTTCTATGTAATGTTTGTCTACATTTGTTTGTATTTGTATTGTTTCATTGCTCCACGAGGCACTAATAAAGAAGTATTATTGGTGTACAAGATATCATCCTTATTCCCCTTGTCTCATACTCCAATATAAAAACGTCTCTCTTAACTTTGTCTCTCCTATTATGCTATACAAATGTGCATAGGAGGTCAGTTACTCTCTTCTCCACCCAGGTGTTGGGATATGTTAATGGCAACCGAAGGGAAAGTGGCGTTTTTTTGTAAAGTTACATTTCTATCGTATCTGAA
>OZ025255.1:23130583-23157759 GCA_964019135.1 Arenicola marina
AGACCTACACATATCTAACAATGTATTACCGTGTACAACGGGTTGCCTTTGTGCATCATTGCAGAAGGTGTCACATGTTTGTATATTTTTTAAATGGGACCAAATGGGGAAGCGATGTTTACTTGCTAACATGAAAACGAAGAGGATTTGTGAAGGGAGGCTGCGGCGACAAGGGGAGGGAGTGGGCTTTGTGCTGCACGCGGTATTCATCATCTCCGCGTGCTTGTTTATTGATGAACTTCGGTATTCAGTTCTTTCACCTGCCCGATGAGGGGTTACTTGGGGCTGTAGGGCCCGGGACAATGGGGTGGGGGGGGGCGGGGGGGTGGAGGAGGACAACTGATTGGTAACGACGGGGGGGGGGGGGTAAAAGAAAGATATGGTTTAGGGAATGGATGTTGGAGGTCATGTACTACTGGCGTGCGAGTATGTGTCAATCATTATTATACATCTGCCAACTTATCCTTCTACTCCTCGACTCTGCACTCTGTCCGTCTTCTTCCTTCTCAGTTGTTCAATCTCACCCCCACCTCTCTCATCTTGCCGTCCCCCTCTCCCTGTGCCGTCCCCTCTCCCTGCATCTCTCGCGTAATCTACCTTGGTTTCCGTTCGCCTTCGTTTCCTGTCTCCAGCCATACCCCCCCCCCTAGCTAAAATCCCCCACCCCCTATCAGCACCACCCAGCCACCCCCCCCCCCTATCCCCACCACCCACCCGAACCTCTAAATTACCACCTACCCCACCCCCTTGTCAATCCCACCAACCCCACCCCCTATCACCACCACCTTTCCCACCCCTATCACCACCACTCCCACCGCATCCTCAATAGTACCACCCACCCCACCCCTTATCACCATCACCCACTCCACCCTCTAAATTACCACCCACCTCACCCCACCACCTTCCACCACCACCCGTCCCACCCTATATCATCACCAACCCCACCCCACCCCCTATCACCATCACCCAATCCACCCTCTAAATTACCACCCACCTCACCCCTAACACCACCTCCCGTCACACCACGCCACCCCTACCAAGGCCACCCACCCCACCCCCTCTTACCACTACCCATCCCACCCCTTATCACCACCACTCACCCACCCACCCCTCTCTAAATGACCACCCACCCCACCACCTGTCACCATCACTCATCCCACCCCCTATCACCACCACCCACCCCAATCCTATCACCACCACCCACCCCACCCCATGTCACCACCACCCACCCCGGCTATTACCACCACCCACCCCACCCCTATCACCACCTCCCATCCACCCCACCTCTATCACCACCACTCACCCCACCTTCTATCGTCACCACCCCCTCCACCCCCATGTTACCACCACCCACCCCACCCTTTATCACCACGCACCTCAAACCCTATCACCACCACCCACCCCACCCCTATCACCCCCACCCACCCACCCACTCCCCTATCCCCACTACCCACCCACCCCACCCCTTATCACCACCACTCCCCCACCCACCCCCTCTCTAAATGACCACCCACCCCACCGTCTGTCACCATCACTCATCCCACCCCCTATCACCACCACCCACCCCAATCCTATCACCACCACCCACCCCACCCATATCACCCCCACCCACCCACCCACTCCCCTATCACCCCTACCCACCCACCCTATCATCACCACCCACCCCCCTATCACCACCACCCACCCCACCCCATGTCAACACCACCCACCCCGGCTATCATCACCACCCACCCCACCCCTATCACCACCACCTATCCACCCCACCTCTATCACCACCCCTCACTCCACCATCTATCGCCACCACCCCCTCCACTCCCATGTCACCACCACCCACCCCACCCTCTTATCACCACGCACCCCAACCCCTATCCCCACCACCCACCCCACCCCTATCACCCCCACCCGCCCACCCACCCCCCTATCACCACTACCCACCCCCCCCCTATCACCACCACCCGCCACACCCCCTAACACTACTACCCCCCCCCCCCCTATAACTACCCACCCACCCACCCGACCCTTTTCACGCACCTTGCCAGTGGCTTACAAACAGTGTTTCCTGTGGAGACATTCTTTCCATGGCTTGAATAATCCATGACGACGCCTTGACATCGATAAACACACACCACAACTCAGAAGGGAGACCCTCCGCGACCATCCCATCATAAACAGGTATCTCTATCGCCCTCGCACGGTCCCGGACTCCTCACCGCAAGCTCACTTACATCTATAGGTCACCGTGGCGAAAAATAAACCGCACTGCGTATAGATCAAATATCAATACTAAATAGGTGTCTCGCTAAACAACACCCAGGCAAACAACGTGTTCCATGATGTATCGAATTACCGTGTAAAGGCAATTCACACTTTACAGTCAAAAAGAGAACAAATACTGGGTGTCACCGAGAAAACCATTGACCTATCGATCTTTATTAAAGGTATATATCTTGCAAACTTACACACTGTATCAGAACTACGATTCAGACACCTCCCAGCTTATTGCTGCGAGTCTTCAGGTGTCGTCTATCGTGACCCCATCGCCAAGAAAGAAAAAGAAATACGATGAATCTTGTCTACTGAACAAATATGTTTTTCCCATCCGTATTGTGTCTACGATGAATGCCACTATCATATAATCAAAGACAAGGCTATAGCCATGGAATTTGCAGCTACCTGGCCCCAGGCACTAGCCCCTTACGCGTACTCTCAAAGCGTTTCAGGTTACTTCTAACCACAATATCTCTCCTTGTGTACTACCTTCCGTTTATTTGTCAGAGTCTGATGTGCTAACACGCATAAAATTCATTTATATTAAAGTAGAGTTATGATGTCATCCTATTGTCTGAACCGTACATTAATATTCAAGAATGTGCTGTTTTAACCATCTGCCAAATTGAGATTGACTCAACGATACCAAACTATATTCCAGTAGAATAATCTTCCTTCACTGTTACGAAATCGACAATCACAATCAATGCCGATCATGAGCAATAAGTGAGCTTCTCTGAAACATGTCACAACCACAGTGGATGATGAACTGGAAGCTTGACGCGGTCGTTCTTCCATCTAAGGGCCCATCATTGTTTTAGCATAGCTCACGTATTACTCACGCCTAACGTGTACTAGAGTGGGTTCTAACATAGACCGTTGACGCCAGAGAACATGTGTCATTCTTATGGAAAATACATACCGTCAATTCCTTATATCCTTATATTTTTGCGTATATCCTTTTTGAACCTAAAAATGTGCACGATTGCATCATATTCCCCTTTTAAATGAAAATGTCCGTCTGTATAATGACACATAATCCATGTAAAGTAGCTTACGTGTCTTGAATCGAATCACGACTTCATTCTGGCAATCTGAAGATGAACTAAACTGAATTGTGGCTGCAGAGTCCGACGGTTCTTCCATGCTGGGGCAAACCGTTGTTTCAGCTTAGCTCACGTATGACTCAAGCCCACTATTTGCTGCAGTAATACATTTCGTGGGCTCTAAGATGGAAGATGGACCGGCTGTATTCAGCTTTGTTATTGCTTTTGGAAGGAAGGGTTGCAATGTATATTTTAAAAGGATTCTTTTTCAAGAATGTACTATTACATGGGCATTCTCCTTAACACAAGGGGCGGAGTGATACTTCAGTGGGCCAGAGGGCTCAATGCGAGCGCTCTGGCCACCTGAGAGCCTAACGGCACGTGGATCGGTGGTTTGAGCCTTGTTGTGGCACTGTCTGTGTGGTTGCAGGATAAAAATCCATGTCTTTCTTCGTAAAGACTGGGGGGTTACCCCCGGGCACATGGCTCCACTCTCCCTTCCTTGTCCCATTGACGCGATATGACCAAAAGTGGTTAAAGCGTCCTAAAATTCCAATCAAACCATAACACAATAAATAATGTGATAAGTTTACGTTCGGGTTTAATTTTACGCCAGGGATGGTATGAGTGATTCACAGGAGATCCAACGAGTCATTGCAAACGAACGAGAGTCAACATGTGAGTCGGCCAAGGCCTTGGGCAGCCGGGGGGATAGACGGTGAAGGCTTAACCAGACGGGGCATAGACCGGGAACACTTCACCAGACGGGTATAGACCGGGAAGGTTTCTCTGGACGGGACCTAGACCGTGAAGGCTTCACCAGACGCAAAGATCAAAAAGGCTTCACCAGACGGGGCATAGACCGGGGAGGCTTCACCAGACGGCGAATCTTCTTACCCCCCTTGCCTTCACCAACCCCCCTCCCCCCATCTCTTAGACACACACCTACTTCTACTGCGACAAGGCCATGCTTCCGAGCGAAAACTAGGAATTGTGCATACCACCGACATCGAAATGGAGGGTAATGGAAGAGGGCTTCGCGATGGGGTGGGGCGGGGGGTGGTAGGGGGTGTAGGGCCAGTAGGGGGGGGGGGGGGGTCTGTAGCTCTCGGGACCCCACACGATGTGAAACAAAAGGAAAACCAACAGTTTAACCAACTAGTTTATAGGTCACTTACTGATTGCTCATCAATAAATTTCAATTAAAATAAAGGTCAGCTGTAAAGAAAACGTCATCCCTACACGCACAGATGTACATACAAGTCAATTAACCAGATGCGAAGGGGTTCAGCGCAGAACATTCGTATTGCAGTCATGGTTGCCTATTGATCTGACGATTATTATTCTCGCTAGGTGGCACTAGTGCGCAACGGGTCTCTTAGGAGTAATACGTTGTACACAAGTCTCTATTGTTTCACCAGCTACATCATTGCAAAGCCGTCTTCCCTTGTGGTATATATTCGATAAGTTAAATCAACTTGAGTGGCGTGTGTCCTTCGGCGACGAGCTATGAAGCAGGGCCGGAGCAGTAAGACTGGATTATTATTGCATTCAACAAAGCTCTGTTTGAAGAATTAAAAACTTCAATTGAATGTAGAATGTCAAGTGTGCTGCGGAGTTTCTCTGTATGTGAAGCTTCACAAAAAATGTATGCCTTCAGTCTATAATGATTGGAGTACTTCGCCTATTATAGTCCACTCTTCGTCGCACGCTACACCGCTAGTGGGGGGGGGGGTTACAGTACTTCACCATGTTCCTCATCATTACAACGTGTAAATCCACCACCACAGGGTCGATCATAGGCAATTTCTATAACCCGGGCAGCGGAGATAGATACTCCGGCTCGATATTTGGCAACATTTTGAATTTCTGAGGCGGCGTACCAAATGATATTTTTTGCCAACACTGAGCCCATAACTGGACGATCGATACCATACCACAGTAATGCACGCTCGCGGGCCGCATCTTTCCTCTCCCAGTCATATAGACAGTGTATATAATGGGCCCACATTGGAAAATAAATCCTTAAAATATTTTTCCCTGCTTGGTGAATGATACACGGATTCATCTGTGACGCTCGCCCGCATTGGCAATTAACTCAACCGACATAATATATATATAAAACCGGCATAAATATACATTTTACATTGTTCACACTCAGTGCCATTAAACCTCCATAAACTAGTTCCCAAGGTCTGCAATCAATGGGGCAAAAAATGACAACCGCTTACATCAATCGAAAACTCGGGTTTATAATAGGTAATATCCTATATATATGTACATATAATAATATATATATATTTATGGATTATTAATATAATATCATGATAACTTTTCGGACGGCGTGGAGTGGCCAACTTGATTCTTGGTCTCATTTTATGTAACAAAAAACTGACGTCGGGAACAATTATCGTAATAGGTGCATCTTTAATACGTAACTCATACATATATCGTTAGCCGGCGGCAGCTAGCCGAGGAGAGGTCCCAAACTCACACCCACAACAGGCGTAAATAGAGGGATAACAACCGTCATTAGTGACATGCATAACTGATATTGATCAAACAATTTTGCCAAATTGCTCAAGGCCCATCACAATCTCGCTGGCAGTGCCATAGATTATGCGTTGTTTAACGACCTCTGTTGGGGTAGGTGTGATCAGCTGGGTATGGGACTGTGAAAGGATTTATTGCAACGCCGTGTCGAATTGACGCCCAAACACATACCTAGTAACACAGCCACAGACAAAGGGTGTCGTACACACATATATACCTTTGTCGTCCTGTCACATCACACGGCTTATAGTAACGGAGAGTCGTTTATCGTGCGCACACCGCATCTTGCCTTGATTGCACATCTATTATCGCCCTGTTGTGTATCGGACGGACTGTATTAGTCAATATATAGT
The DNA here is from genome assembly GCA_964019135.1 of Arenicola marina. Classification (NCBI taxonomy): domain Eukaryota; kingdom Metazoa; phylum Annelida; class Polychaeta; family Arenicolidae; genus Arenicola; species Arenicola marina. The sequence goes on from OZ025255.1 coordinate 23,136,804, forward strand.
CTGTAATAGTCGAGTAAAGCGTATAAATAAGAATAACACGCACATGGGCGATAATAGGGAGGTACTAATTCAAGACCCGCGAGTTTATCCCGTCGCTTTTCGCATAATTGTGTACGGTGTAAAATATATGCCACGTGCAGAACACCCGTAGTATATAATGTGTACATCTCTGATAGTCCATAATACGTAGAGCACGCCTATTGTAAAATGTGTAACGCACCCATAATGTACAATGTGTGCGACTGACAAGATGTCAATGCGTAACCCGGGGGGTGTGGGGGATCTACAAACAGGTATACACATATGTACCGCCCTATGTGGGCCGCGAGAATAAAACTGAAGATCTGGTGGTAAGTAACATTAGTAGCATATTTATTATATACAGAATGGCCGGTGTCTGTCAATGATGACAAACCACGTCTATGGGAAAATTCTATAATGTTTTTGACTCACGAACTCGCATCACGGGCGTCACTGTATGCAAACACGATTAAACAGCAAGATACCATAACGCTACTAAAGCCACTATCGGTAGAATATAGAAAGTAATGTAGCATACACAAAATATTAGTTGTAGCCATGTACCATCAACGTACTATATTATCTGCGTGTATTATATTTCTCTTTGTGAATAAACTTTTATTAAATAAAAAAAAATATATATATATAGGTGCCGCCCTATTGAATGACCCCTTTCTTCGCATGTTTCTTGTTCTTATCTCGGAGCAGAAACTTACAGTTTCTCTCGATGTCCCCATCTGAGACTGAACATTTTTCTCTATCCTCAAGGAAGGAAAATGTCCCATATTTTCCTGGAACCTTTCCGTGACTTCCGCGCCCGAAAATCTTAATCAGTTGGCAAATGTACTGTGGACATTTCAGAACAATTAGTATTTCGTATCGTACAAGAACCCTTTTCTATAATAATTTGCAATTATCTTTATTTAAGACCCCATCAAGCTGGTCTCTGAGAAGGGACTCAGCTTCATCATCAAATATATCACTGCGGATAGATAGAAAAACGAAGCGATCTGTTTTCGCGAAATCCCACGACAGCAAGTTTCAATCTACACTTGACATCAATGTGCCCCAACCCCAAATAGTCCTTACGCACCCACACACCACTCTCCCCTCAGGCACTGCGGCCGCCCCACACCCCTGCCACGCCCCTGACCACCCCTTAACCCGTCCTTGGGCCATTACTATTTGCCCCGGGCACCCCTTACCCCTTCGGCTGCTCACCCCCTTACGCCTCCTCCTGCTCACCCTTTACCTTCCCCTTGGCCTCCCCTTACCCCTTCCCCTGACCACCCTGCTGTCACCCTCAATCGTTTACCGTCAGCGTCACTGGTTGAGCCACAAATCTCTCCCTTACCTCTACATCGCTACATTATTCATCCCGTTGGCGTCATCCGTCAAGAGAAAATTAAGTTACCTGGACGGGCGCGGGGACGGCCGTCGCCTCCCGGGGGACCAAAGTGGATTTAACAGACTGCAATTCATTCTTTGTGGCCAAATAAACTTTGTACAAATCGAATTGGGCAGCTGGTCCACAATTTGAAACTCGACGGAAAAGCCGCCGTTTGTTGGAATCGTGTCATAGGCCAATGTGACGGAACCAGGGACGTGTGGGGGAGGAGGTCGGAGGCGGTGGGTGGGTGGTGGAGGGGGCTGGGGGTGAGTGAGGTGTAGGAGGGGGGAGGGGGGAAACAAGATGGAGGACCGGGAGGGAAGCCGAGAACAGGGTGTGGCGTGACGTAACCGCGTGGTCCTGGCAGAGAGAGAAACATCTCGGGCACGGGGGTGGGGGCTATATTAGGGAGGGGTTGGTTGTGGGACGGCTCTAGCTGCATGGTAACCTGCAAATACTGGTAGTACCAGGCTTAATTACTCCCGATTCGTCAATCATTTCGCTATGCACCATTTTTGTTCGGTGTCGCACATACATAAGCATTGGCGTCAGGAGTGCATGGCCTGGTGATGGGGCCAACATGTCACCAAGCGCTTCCTAAAGACCCGTTGATAATAGCACATGTTGGCTAACCGGGGCCAAGACACCTCCTCGGTGCGATGAGGCACTAATCGACGAAAAATACCCTAGATTCGGTGCCAGCCACCATGAAGACCTCATACGACACTAGATCATCGGGGCACACTCACACACACGTATAATGATCAATTTACACTCAATTACTACATTTGTTTCAAGCCAAGCGATAACACAACACACTGTTGGGTAAGATAATTTATTTAAAGAGTGTATCCACCGTCTCTGGTTAGTTCCATTCTTTGCTTATATCTAGAGATGGAACTAACTTAGTACATACATGACGATGTTATCAATCAGCATACGGATACACTCGAATAACACAAATCGGTTTACCACGAATGTGACACTTGTTACAATGACACGCTTAGATAATATTTATATACACATAAGTACCACATTGCTACTGCACTCTTAAATCTTACTTCATATAATAACACCTTGAATAACACTGCCTAACATAATCACTTGCACACCTTGAATCATACATAGGCCTATATACACTTCGATATAAGGCATGGCGGTGCGGAAGGCGGCAAGTCGCTGACCCTGCCGCACCGGCCGCGTAGGTCATGCGGGGTCCCTAGTCTGCACCGGACAGCTAGCCCGCTGATTCCGGTGAGCCTAGGGTTAGGGTGTGGAGGATTATAGGTCATTGAATATTGCTATCGGATTCGCAATCTTTGCAACCAGAAGCGCCCGGAAGTGGAGAGGGAGGTCGAACGTTGAAAAACTAGTTGCTGTTGTCGACGAGTGCGAGGGCAGAATGAGAAGTAGGTCACGGGCGCGTGGGTGGCTAGGCTGGCTCCCCGCCAGGTGAGCGCCACTTCCGGAGAGTTACGGGGAGCATCAATGTTTCGCATAATCACCTTCGCTGACCCGTTACCGCCAGTCCTTAACAAATAGATAATGCGATAATTCCTCATATGTTGAAAATGGGTTTCATTTTTAATTCCACGCAATATCAATTCGTACAGCGCGCAATAAGAATAACAAATTGCCCGATTATCCGGCCCTAATCTGTTGCAGGCCGCAATATGCCGCCACGATCCCCGCGCCTTTGACGGCGAAAGTTGTAACACAGCATGGAGGCGAATTATCCCAATGCGTGGCGCGGCGACCTCGCTTTTGGCATATTCAACATGTCGTCTACTGTTTGTTCAGTAGATAATAGGATATAATATAAAACACGCACTTGATGAACCTACAGGAAGCACAGAGATGTGGGTCGATGGCCAGACTGATACGGGGGTGTTGGACGAGGTACGGGAATGATGCGTGGTATAGGGGTGGGGAATGGGTCTTGTTGCAGAAATGGGGGTGAAGCTGGGGGTCTGGCTAGGGTGATGGAGGAAGGTGGGGGAAGTTTTGATGTGGTGGAAATGGGGAAGGGCGTCTGGCTATGTGTGGGATGCTGAGTCTATAGATCTATGTGGGTAGGGATGTGTGTGTCTGACAATGGGTGAATGACAACATGGCGGCCTTGTAACACGCATATCGACTTCCGATTTCAATATGCAGATATGACCTTGACACGTTTGGGCCCAGGCGGTGGTTCATTATGTTTATAGCCGACCTGCTGTACACACAGCCTATGAGAAGTAATGGGATTCTTTTATCTCATGTAGACCACCAGGGGTTTAAAAAAAATACATTTTACAGTTATTAATCAGTCCTAAACTGTGAGTGCATTGTGTCTGTTTTTTGCCAAGGATACTTAGAGCGTGGCGTGGTACACGCTACTATATACACTGTAAGCGCACGCCAAGGCTATGGCGTACAGACAAATAACGTGGATATGCAATGTATAATGCATAATGCATAATGCATAAATATGTTTGTATAGACAATACCTGTTTTCCGATTGCGTAATGAAAATATGCTTAAACTTACGTGGATATGGAACTATACGAACAGACGGATTCGTCATTAAAGTTTAGATTGATTTTTATGTATGACAGAAACAAAACAATATGGCTTGAGAACATGGACAAATGTGGTTTCAAGCATCACGTCGTCTGCAACCCTGCTCCCCTGCTCGTTCCGACATCCGCGAGATAGGGGAAGGTGGGGGCCCTCCCCCTCTCTTCCCCTCCCCCCTCCTCCCACTTCTGGCGAGTTTCGCCAGCTAAAGGCGGCTTGATTAGCGGTCAAGAGTGTCAAACCGTTGACAATAGAACTCAGTTATCGCAAGTTGAGGATGTGCATTAACCCTACATCACTCCGACCCGGTCACCCGACCCACCCCCCGTCTCCTCGGCCCCAACGTCCATTCCCTCTCCTCGCCTCTCCCATTCACAACTCCCATCCCCTCCCCTCCCCATCCTATCTCCGAGATCTACTTCAACTTGGGCCACGTACTAATTCCTGCACACCTCATAGGTAGTCTAACCTGTATGCATGGTCGCTGGGGCATCTTCAACCCCCCCCCCCCCACCTTCCCATCCCCTACCATCCACCCCCACCCTTTCCCCCACAGTTCGCTGCCCGCCCCACAATGACAAACTGATAAAGGCGTGCGTAATTACTGCAACCTTAGTGGTAACTTAACCTCCATTGGGGAGCTGTAGCGAGCCAACGATGCCCTCTGTCTATGGCAACACTCTCTCACCGACATTTAAGGTCAATATTGTGCCCCCCCCCCCCTCTCACCCCCTAACCCCCCTCTGGCCTCCCACCGCTCCACCGTGTCATCGCTGGCTGGCGTTAGTTCCGGCCCCGTCACGAATTACATGATTGCTAACGCAGTACCACCAGGTCAAAGCTATAGAGACAGGTAATGGATTAGCCTCCATTTTCACCTCGGGGTATCTTATTGCCTAATGTTTTAAAACGAAATAGAGGCTCTGGGTGTGGATATGTGTCCATCGTGAAACAGGGGGGGGGGGGGGGGTCGGGTTACTGTTCTAGTCATGCGCGACGTTGGGGTGAGCCAGGGGGTATGGCGCAACCCAGCGGTACAAGCTCCGCTGCTGGGCCCCATGTCGGAGGCGGCAATGGCGCAACTCATGATCTGCGATGTATATTTGGCTTAATTGCCGTTGACGGGCAAAAGTAGGAGGGTTGGACCTCACGTCGCGATAATGACAGCCTTTCAGAGCGGCCATTTGGCGCCTCACTCTCCCCCACTGTCGCGGCGCCTCCCTGCAAATTGGTGGTGTCCAGTTATGTTTTCATAGGCTGCTGGCCCTCGCGCGTGTGGCCACCGTTGTGTTGGGCTACAATGGAGATGCCAAACAAGCCGGTGGGGGGTGAGCTGCTGCTGTACGGTGTAGCCATGACGAGGACGTCACCTGTCGGGGGGGGGGGTGGGCGGGAGGGGAAGACGGTCCGCATCCCGTCTCCCCCCTCCCCATTCACACTCCCACCTCTCAACGCCCCCCCCCCCTTCTCCAACCCCCCAACCCCTCCACCATCCCTTACAACACACCACGCCCTGATATACTCCACGGCTGCTGCGAACATGTCCCATGCTGTCCCGACGCCTCGACGCAAGCGTGACTGTGTAGTCGCGGGCCAATCTTCCCGCCTTAAGTTTCCCGCCCTTACTCGTACGAACAGACGACATTTGACACTTCTTTTTTTAGCCCCGTTGGCATTGCGTGCGCATCCCCGTGTGGGTCACGCACGGTTTGGGTATTTTGAGACATCGCCTTAGGATTGTAAAATGGTTGTGTCCAATAGTATGTACGTCGAAAGATTGTTTAGTTTGCATCAATTGAGTTGACCAATATATTAATAGATGTAATATAATGTAAGGAGCGATTTAAAAAGTTATTTAGTATGCGCACATTTATTTCGACAAAGCGCATAGTTGTAACATCTTAACTGACAAACTATATCACTAAAGGTAATTACGGTATACAAATAATAATAATAACAATAAAACTTGCCTTAGATTATTATGATCATCGTGCTAGCATACTTAATGACCTTTAGCGAGAGTGACATTTCTAAATCTAATAGGGTTGAGGGCTTAGTTATTCTACATGACACAACATGTAAAGATATATAGGTCTTTCTTTGGATGGATTGTACTGCATTAGCATCTTTAACAGCACCAACATGTCACCCGAAAGTGACAATTTCTAGGGATTCGGAAATTCGCCATCGTAAAAATAATGCATGTGTCCCTCTAAGCATTGAGGAGGGTGAGACTAGAACATTTTATCTGGATCCCGAATCCCGAATCGTGAATCTACACCATCATAACCCTTGGGGAGGGTGAGACTCAACAGACATTGATGACGGTAAGACTCAAACCTTTGACCTGTAAAATAACAGACATTGATGACGGTGAGACTCAAACCTTTGACCTGTAATATAATAGACATTGATGACGGTGGGACTCGAACCTTTAACCTGTAATATAATAGACATTGATGACGGTGGGACTCGAACCTTTGACCTGTAATGTAACAGATATTGATGACGGTGAGACTCAAAACTTTGACCTGTAATATAACAGACACTAATGACGGTGAGACTCAAACCTTTGACCTGTAATATAATAGACATTGATGACGGTGGGACTCGAACCTTTGACCTGCAATGTAACAGATATTGATGACAGTGAAACTCAAACCTTTGACCTATAATGTAACAGATATTGATGACGGTGAGACTCAAAACTTGACCTGTAATATAACAGACACTGATGACGGTGAGACTCAAACCTTTGACCTGTAATATAATAGACATTGATGACGGTGGGACTCGAACCTTTGACCTGTAATGTAACAGATATTGATGACGGTGAGACTCAAAACTTTGACCTGTAATGTAACAGATATTGATGACGGTGAGACTCAAAACTTGACCTGTAATATAACAGACACTGATGACGGTGAGACTCAAACCTTTGACCTGTAATATAATAGACATTGATGACGGTGGGACTCGAACCTTTGCCCTGTAATATAATAGACATTGATGACGGTGGGACTCGAACCTTTGACCTGTAATGTAACAGATATTGATGACGGTGAGACTCAAAACTTTGACCTGTAATGTAACAGATATTGATGACGGTGAGACTCAAACCTTTGACCTGTAATGTAACAGATGTTGATGATGGTGAGACTCAAACCTTTGACCTGTAATATAACAGACATTGATGACGGTGGGATTCGAATCTTTGACCTGTAATATAACATACATTGATGATGGTGGGACTCGAACCTTTGACCAGTATCATCACAGCATCGGGGGTAATGATCAGAACCCACCATCGTGCTGCCAGGATGTCTTCATTCCCCGGAACCTTGCATGTCAACAGGGGACACGAACGAAAGAAGGAGATTGTGACTGTATTCGTGACAGGTTTCTATCAAGGCCAAGGGCCCCGAAACTGCGGCGCCTGGGATCGTCCGCCTGTAAATATTTCTCCAAACCTTGCTCAAACATAGCGGCCGGCATCTCTTGTGTGGCGCTGTGTATGTCCCCCGGTCGCCGTGTCTTAATTGGTTCCTAATGTTAGTGTGCCCAAGCCAGGGCCTTTCGTTTCCAATTTGCGTTTCATCAGTAGCCCAGCGAACCGCTTGGGAGTCGGGTGGGAATTAATTTTCTGCTGTGACAGCAAATGGTACGGGGGTAGGGGGAGGGGGAGGGGGTGGGAATAGTGGGAGGATGAGGGTGGGGGTATAGGTGGTGATGGGGGTGAGGTGTGGATTTGTGAGCTGGGTGAACGGAGAGGGAGAGGGAGAGGGAGGTGGTCGAGGGAGAGAGAGAGGGAGAGGGAGATGTGGTGTGGTGTGCCGAGGGGAAAAGGAAAAGAAAGATTGTGACAAATTCTACCCTTTCATAATACGCAGTTCTCTATGAATGTATCATGGGGTGGGGGTGGGATCGGCGTTGGGGTTGCTAGGAGTGGGGATGTCCGGAGGCAGGAGGGAGATAGGGGTGGGGGGGGGGGGGGGAGGATGAGACGAGGGGAGAGGGAGGGGAGGTATAATGTGAGTGATGGTGGGAGTGGTTATTCGCTTGGCTTGGCGGGCCAAACAGACGTCACTTTTAAAGACCTGAGCCCCCGGCCAAGCTGAAAATGTGCTCGGGGGGCGGTTGTGATCAGATTGAAGGGCTGGCAATTCACAGCCCCTGTGTACTTTTGTTCGGTTAAATCCCCTGAAAAGCGATTAGTTCCCCCTTTTGATCAGCTTATGAGGGGGACAAAAAGGCCGCCAGGAGACAGATTAGCGGACGAGCCGCGCGGTAATAAGGCCGACATTACCTCCCCGGGACCCTCCCGCGCGCCCACCGTTTTGCGACGGCATAAATACTTCAGCTGATGGTATTAGATCGTGCTGATGACCAGAGGGAAGTAACCATTCCGCAAATGTCCCCATTCTGACACCGCCCCTCCCCCAGCCCCTCCCCATTCACCACAACCCCGCCCCCCTTCCCCACATCCCCATGGTCATCTCCCAACGCCTCCCCAATCCCCAGCGCCACCCCCCACCTTCAGTTCCCCATACACCCACCCCCCGCCCCCCCCAATCACTAACACCTCCCGTTTATATTCCCCAAAGCACGGCCCGTTCTGTCGTCCTTATTTGGACATATTTGCCGACTATCAGCCAATCAGAAGGGCCGTTTATGACCAATTTCATGTCGAGTTGATTTCGTTGTCCGATCTTTTCATGAGCACACTTCCCCCCGGGAGAGGGGAGAAGCCCGGCGGGCCGCGCTAGGGTGACGAACGAGCAGCTAATTCGCTAAGTCATTGAAACTTTAATCAGTTATTTACTTCGTCTAGCGCGGTTTCCTCTATAGCCAATGAATACTTTAGCCCTCCGAGAATTTAGTAATGCCGCCATTTCGGGTCAGACCCGCCATTTTATACCGTTGGTAGGGGATTTAATTACCATCGTATTGATAAACGATCGACACGTTGAGGATACAGAGGTTTGGTGGAAAGTTTTGCGGATATCTTGCGAAATATCAACGTCTTTAGAAGACTCACCACGTGTCTCACCAGTATATAGGCATTGCCAGTTGCTCTATTTATCGAAAGCGTGACTTCTCTGCACTAATGTGGATACGTACACCCACGTGGGACTCGAAACAGCGACCACGATCGTCTGGCGACACTTGCTATGAACCATGTTCGTGGGTAGTCCTCCTGGGTCCCATCGCACCCAACAGACCCCAAGCTGACATGGCCCTCACATTCACTCTCAGCTGCACCCTCATCTTCGCCCGCACCCTCACCTTCACTCACCCTCACCCTCACCCCCACCCTCACCCTCACCCCCACCCTCACCCTCACCCTCACCCTCACCCCCACCCCCACCCTCACCCCCACCCTCACCCTCACACTCACCCTCACCCTCACCTTCACCCCCACCCCCACCCCCACCCTCACCCTCACCCTCACCCTCACCCTCACCCTCACCCTCACCCTCACCCACACCCTCACCTTGCAACACCAGACGCACAGGCACCACCCCCCCCCAGAAGCCTGATCCCCTCTCCGCATTTGCAGACTTGGGGGACACACTTATCCCCTGCCTCCCCACTTCACCTCCCCCCACCCCCAGACTAGTCACCCTACCAGATACATCCTGCACACTACCCTTGTCCCTCTTCTCCAGTTTCATCGTCACTCCACCCCCCCCCCCTTCCCACCACGCTGTGCCCTGTCTGCCACCACCCCTCCCCGCGCTTTGCCATGTCTGCCCCCCTCCCCACGATGTGCCCTGTCTGTGCTCCCCCGTCCCCTCACCCCCACCCCCCCGCCCAGCCGCTGAGCCTGTCGCGCCAACACCAGACGGCGTCGCGTCAGATGTAACGCCTTGCGCACCAACAGCATCTACGGGGGGGGGGGGGGGCTGGAATGGCAGGAGGGGGTAGAGAGCGACCCTCCAGCTTCGATAACCTGGGAGCGTCATCCTCAGGCTTAATGAAATAAGAGGGGTATGGGAGGTACGGAGAAGGGGGCGGAGGGGGGGGGGGTGATATTTCACGCCAATGGCGCACAGCAGGAAGTAGACGACGGATGGGGGAGGTGGGTGTGAGGGGGCAGGGGGGTGACGTAGATATGAGATGAGAATTGCTCGAATGAAATGTTACCAGCGGGGGTGAGCATGGGGGGTAGTAACACGAACCCGTCTTGACGTTCACAGACTGCATGCCAACGATGCAGGGAAGTGGTGGGGAAGGGGAAGGGGGTGGGCGAAGGGGGGGGGGGGCTGCCGTCGATACACTATTCTAAATGGAAACACTTTCAGCTTCAAAAGAGAAACATTAGCCCCTCGTCATTCTCAGACAAGTTGTGGTCATGGCCGGGTTGCTTCTGGTTACAAGGTTTGCTGACTTCCTAGCAATTTCCCTGATGCGTAAGGAGGCCGACCTGTCACACAGATAACCCGTATTAAATAGCGCTGCCATATCCACACAGACGCGGGAATGTTGTCGTATTGACGTCAATGAAACACCAGACAAGTAATTTTTTTATTTAAGCATATTTATATCGTGTCCCCACCGATTGCTTCACTCATCCAACTATTCGGTAACATTTACCCGAACAATTTGACACGAAGTTAGGTACATTCTTTACTGAAAATAAGGCAAAACAAAACGGCTGCTATCACATGTCCTCGGTTATTTACTTGCGTTATGCATGGTCCACTAACCTTGGTACACGAGAGATACACGTTGTTGTGGGTGTCTAGATATTAAGGAGTCAAACTCGCAACTTGGAAACTGTTAAGGTAAAAACGCATTCCCATATTGGACAAACATATTCTTTGTCGCTGAGGAGATGTAACCACGCGTGGCGCCACATTCAAGCTAACGCCTTCTTTTATCATTATGTGTATCATAATCATTATCATTATTAACCCTCACCTTCACCCTCACACTCACACTCACATCATTACCATCAGGCTCAGCATCATCCTAACTCGGCAATGGCCATATATCAGGCAATTAATCTCAACTACAACAAAACTGACGGAACAGAGAATGCACCTCAAAGAACTTTCTTTTTATGTTTCAAAATCGTCGGGCATTGTTTTGCAAATACGACTTGGCCATTGCTCTGTTTTTGAATGAAACACGTGACATCAACCGAGGAGACCCGCTTTCAAAACGCTGGCAACATCGGTCAAACATGAGAGCAATAACCATCGTATGAGTGAAAGAGATCTGTTGTCGTAGCACCGCTTAGATTAGCGTTATTATTAAATTTGAAAGAACAACAAATGGGGCTTAATTTCCGATTGGCAGCCATAGTTTCCGGTGACAGTTGGTTAATAGATGGACGGGTTTATATGGATGGTGGTGAGATGGGGGTGGCTGGAGGGGGTTGGTCAGATAAGTGTGTGCGTGTTTAGGGGTGACGTGGAGGAGGGCGGAGGGGGGGGGGGGGTGGTGGAGGGTAGCCACTGCCGGCCATACAATGAAGCAATGGGAGCTACTTTGGGGAGTCTGGGGGGTGCCTCCGTAATGGTTGCTCCCCACGGAGCCAGCGGCTCAAATGCTGCCTAATTGGAACATGACTACTGGCGCCACCCCTCGGCTTCATTACCAATAACTTAATCGATTTATAATTCTCGGGAGGGACCGCGCTGGAGGAGGCCGGGACCCGAGCGAGCAGTACAGGCAGGAGAGGCGCATAATAACCCCTCGCCTCCCCATTATAGAATATTCGTGAATTCATTGCGATGCCACTCGAAATCAAGAGTATTGTTTGTTTAACTTGACACCAACACAATGACATAATACACCACGGCAGCGAAAAGACAATGGAATTATGAAGGACAGGTTCTTCAACCCTTGCCATGTAGCCAAGCACACTTTCTTCATTCCGTGGGAATATAACAAAGAAATCAGGCAAAATAACTGACAGGCGAAAATTGTATACACGCAGAGAGCTTAATGCTTTATATTGCATGGAGGGGGGAGGGGGGGGGGGGTATTTTGAGCCACTCTTGCGCGCTAATTTTGACAAAGGAACCACTGGGATAATTAGATGAAAGGGTTCAACGCACACAGGTGGGTGGGATTTGAACCAGTGACCTGTTTGTCTGCATCCGATTACGCAATCATATGTTTGTAGATTCCCCCCCCCCCACGTATGCAAATGAATGCCAATGAGTGAAGTTATATTATAGGACGCGCTGCGACCTTTGACACAACAAAAGACAATAAAACACACAAATGCATACACTAATACAAAAATTAACTCCATAATTTTGGCTATGTTATGTTTCTCTCCTGCTTGGTGAAATTCCAAAGGAATTTGGTATGCTTAAAAAGTTTCTATATTGTTCGGTTCTTTTCAAAATTAAAATCAAGGTATGCACTAAATATAACTAGATATCGAAAACAGAAAATTCAGCTATTTCCTAATATATGATTTTGCCACAGCGATACAATAAACTATATAACAAATTTTAAAGGGAGTTTCCCATTATTACCCACATGATATCCGACACCTATGCAATCAGGAACTCCGGCAGTCATTTCCTAGGTAATTGAGGATGGGGTGTCCACTTTCCCAGCTAATGGGATCATCCAGTAGCATAGACAAATAATTCTATCATCTGGCATACATCTGCCAAACATCTGTTAGACCCTCACCTTATTAATTCCGATCGTGAAAACCGCCCACGAGCAAAATTCAGGTTTGACGAATGCAGATTCAAATTAATCGTTATAACGTATCAAAACAAAGAGTCACAAACATCAGTTGATGACAAACACCGAAGAAATTTCTTTGACCGGTAAGAATGAGATGCATTGATGTTGGAGAAGCCGACATATGACTGCTAAAGGCGGCGGTGAGCGATTCCAATTAATGGGGAATTTTTCGTGCAATAATTAAGTGCAATGAACAGTTAAATCCATCCATCTTTACTTATGAGGATGAGCCGGTAAACCGCCCAGATAATGAAACTCCGATTAACGATACCAAACACAGCGATGGATAACAATTGACCCACTGACCATGTCTTACTTTAACAATAACATTATAACAGAAGTATCTTGTCCACCATCAGTCCATTAATGTGTTCCCTTCGGCACGTTTTAGGCATACATATTGACATAAGTAGTGACGGATTTCCAGATGAGGGTAAGTAAGTGACTGTTAGTTTCGTTGAATATTAGACAGTAATGGGTCACCGATTGCTAATAGCTTACCATTTCCACCCACGCAGTTTATTAATACTGAGGAAAGATGTTATAATTCCATCCGAAGATTGTAGTCAATTGTGGATCCCCTCTGGACTTCACTGAAGCTTCCGGGTCTGCACGCCCCCCCCCCCCCTCCGTCCTATTTCAAAGTTCGTGCGTGTCTAGAATATAGATATCAGCTATGGTTCTGGCCAGTTTTACCAGTTCAAGCAGACGAGCGTTTACACCTGTGGTTAGCCGTGTTCACGGGGTGACCAATGTCAAAGTGGTATGTTTCGTATACTACAATCATCCATGAACACACCATTAATATACATGGCACTTGCTTATCGAATGTGTACTTTGAAGGTCCAATACCTATACGTTATGGCCAACACGGTGACAATCGATGCGATCCGCAATAACGGAACGATCATAGCCGATCAGCATATGGTAGCGGCCACATGGGCTGGTCACGTGATCATGTTATGATCCTTTCAACTCTTTGTCCACATATCACTAATTTGACTATTTGCGCTTTCAATAAATTCATCTTGTTACCCAGGACGTGCAATAACGAGTTTAAATAAAACGCCAGCTGTCAAGCCCCCCCCCCCCTCTCCTCTTAAACACCACTCTCTTATAGCTTCCTCGACGCACGAGGCCGGTGTATTATTGTCTACCCACAACATCACACAGTAAAACAAACAATAACATTTAATATATTTGCTAACACGGTCGACCAACCATTGTTGATGAACGATTTGCACGCGGCCCACCGGATAAACAAACAAACCAGTTGTTGCGCTACTTGAGGTCGCTCAAAAAACGTTACCGTCGATCGAAGGGGAGTGACGGGTCGCTGATGGAAAACATTGACTGGTCTGTCAGAACCGCGCGGGTGTGCTGGCTAAGTGTTCAGCAGGCGCGAAGCTGCCCACTGTATACACCTGCGTGATGCGACGCATGGCTGGGGACTTCAACCGACAGGATATGCCAATGTCTGATCGGAAGGTGTGTCTGGGGGGAGAGGGGTGTGCGGTTGGGGCGTGGGGGGGGGGGGGGTCGATGGTTGGGGTATGTCGTTTGCATACAGTTGGATGCTCACCAGAGAGATAATGGTGCGATGGAAAGTCTATAGGTTGGTATATATATATATGTCAATGGCTTATCGCAAGGTGTGTAGGGGGAATAGGGCGTGTATATATATATATATATATATATACATCCTGCGCCCTAAGCAAATTGGATTGTCGTGGCGATGTGGCTGAAAACGTGGATGATGAGTTTGATTATTTCGATTTCTCGCACGGGACAGAAGGTCGCAAACAACCGCTATGGCTTGTGGTTTGTTTTAGTGACTTAGAAACACGGTCATATAATTGCCATCTTATGCGTCTGTTCCTTTTTTACATTAGGCCTATAAGCGTCAGAGGGAAATTCGATGATAGGCGAAACAAATTTTAGAACCTACAAAATAGCTCCGGAAATGTCGAACACAAGACTATTTGATATTCACAACAAGCCATAATATACATATTTCACAGAAAACAGTTTACAGTTAATTAAGTTTGATTTGATTTTGAAATTTTGAACCAAAAATCATTCACAAATACTTTGCTGTTATTCAGTTTCATCTGATTCTATGGGTTTATATATCTTTAGTCAATACATTTGTAAAGTAATAGTTGTATTCATTGTTCTTGCCAGAGAACCATACATATCGTTCAGTCACTAACCAAAACGTGAATATGAATATTATAATGTAACTAACAACACACATGTAGAGGACGCAAATTGTTGTCCCTTCGCATAGATAATGTACCTATAAATACATCTTGCTGCTCTTGATGCTGCATTAATCACATAGCTCAAGAGAATTGTGATACTGTTTCAAGAAGAAATATTTTGTTTTATTATAATACAATGCACTGGCATAAATGTCAATAGTTTCATAATATAGATAAGAGACACTATTTTCCGGTTTCTCCCATCAAGTACTGTTCTAAGCAATACAATGATGGATGTTCCATTTTGACGAACGCATAATTCAGAAAATTCTGGGTAAGAAGCATGTTTCTGCCCTACACCAGGAGGCCCGTCACCATATGTTCTATGGCTACTGCTAAAGCTAAGTATAAATTATGTACGAAGAGAAGATGTATAGTTGAGTTACAGCCGGGTGATGCGGGGGGGTGGGGGGGTATAAGTCATTCGTATATTATAGTGACTTATCTAAATCATAAGTAAGACACCCCCCCCCCGCCTTCTCCCCATTTTATATAATATGTGAAGTGGAGGGAAGGGGCAAATCTGGAAATAAGTAATTTAGGGTGCGTTTAGAATAGCAATAAAACTCATTGCTCTTTTATTCAAACACGCGTAGGTTAACCATATTAAAACATATTAAAAGTCGAAGGCAATGTAATAAAATATCACCATACCTCATCTTCCCTCTTCCTATAAGACACCAAAGATACTACATCGCGGTGTTGTAGGATCTAGAAGACACCCAAGCAGGCCTACTAAATGCAACATGGATATATATATATATATATACATATCGAAAAAAAACTTTGACTTGGTGTGTTTATTACATCTAGTATATATATATATATATATATATATATATATATATGTGTGTATGTATGTATGTAACGGCATAGGCCATACAGAATGGGCATCGACACTTTACCTACATCATTACCGTGTGTTGCGACGCCCCGGCTGCGATTCAAGTTACCAGGTAAGTGTTATTCAAACCTCCGACAAAAAAACACCATTCTCGACTCGTGATAAACAAGTGGTCGATTACCGCGGCAAACACCGGCCGTAAGCCAGGCGGAAATCTGATCTTGACAGGTGACAACTTACTTCGGAACTTGTTCCTGCTCGCCATGCATTCATGGCGTCCGCCAAAAGGGATGTTTATCGTGTGAAAGACAACCTGGTAGCGGTTACGCCGGGAGGGATATGTGTCGTCTGCCGTGACATGTGAGTCCTCGGTGGTTTTGGCCAAATGCCTGTCGCACGGGGATGAGTTTCCAGGCATCCGATACATCTCGATACGGGAATGCAGGCCGTCACTAATGCCAAACGATAAGGTGTAATGTATGAGTTCGTATAAACCAGCCGACCCATCCCCTGAAAGTTTAAAAGTTAAAGATGTGAAAGAAAATTATATCTTGATGTACATGCTAGATATGACCTATGGGTGTGTGTCGGGGGCGGCGGCGGTGGGCGGGGGGGGGGGGAGCAGCGAGCGAGACGGGGGTAACATGTATCTGTATAATGCAGGACGTTTACTATATGCAAACCCCACATTTTCTGGATATATATATATATACTGTGACTATTCCGTCATCGCATCACCCCGCCTTCCAAGCAATACCCACATTTATCGCCATTGAACAAATGGAAATTTAAAGTTGATATTTTAAATTGGGCATAAGAGCGCCATTCTGGTGAGAAGTCATTTCCATGCGCGACTAAGATAATACTTAATTAAGTATTAACTTAAGTAACTTCCTTCCAAACTCAACCTGCTTAAGTATTAATTATAATATCGATATATTTGACAAGTAATTTAATATTTGGGTCGCGTAAGACAGGATGTGGAGACAAAGTCCCAACACTTATCTCGATTAAAACATTGAGGAAAGGCTAAATAAAAGACGGCCACCGTAAAGATGATGTGTTTATTAAACATCCAAGGTGAGCGCAACCAGTGCTTGCGTTCACATAGTTGTATATATTTCGATCTCACATGATATAGCAATGACGGTGTAATACTCTGCTTAAACACTTATTCGGGCAGCCTATAATTAATTGCAAGGTCATTTAATTTAATCAAGAAAAAAAATGTAACCTTTGCAATAATCCTAACTTGCTCGCATAGAAGGTAACACGCTTGCATGGCACTTGTAATATTATTAATGACATAATTATAGTATTAAGAGGTTTGAAATTGGATAATAACCTCTGTGATAAACTGAACACAGAAAAGTGGGGGTCATTTCACATTTTATAGTTCCAATCACACAGAAAATCACATCTTTGTTGTACCCACGACGTTCACGCAAACGTATGAGCATAGCACGTGTACGTATAGCAGAGCGGATGTACGCTGCAAAAAATACGACGTCTAAAACAATGTTAAATTCGTGTAGTGTAAATGCGATCTTAACAATAAAGATAAATTGTCTAAAACGCTAATTGTTACCCCTCGAAGGAAAAAAATGACACAAAATTAACACACTTTGTATGTACCTTAAAGGACGCCTCTTCCGTTTCAATAATAAATATTAATCGGCAGAATGTACAGCGGTATTTACAACGGGCTTCTATATATGATAAATATACGAAGCAGTGTTTGAAGCACCTTACGGGGTTTGCCCACTAGACTGATGACGGTTTCCCTCAAATCAAAAATCCCCATAATTTGTGGCCAATAATATATGGTCCATGATCCTTAGAAAAGGCCCGGCCACCATAGTTTGGTGCAAACGCTTCACCTTACAAAATGACAACCTTAGCCATGATCGAGTTCAACATTTAAAGCGTTGTTCCGTGTCGACATGTACAGTATAGGGGAAAAACGTGCTTTGGTTCAGTGACAATAGTGTGGATAATGTACACATCTCATTACGTAGATCGCTTCATTTGCGCGTATTGTCCTGGATAGGGGGTGAGGGGGTCTTGGGGAGAACTCCGGATCTGTCCTGGGTGGTCAGGTCCCGAGCCTTGTGGTCGCGGGCCGCCACGGCCGCCGCCGCCGCCGCCGCCGCCGCCAGGCCGTTCATGGCTTGCCCCTGGGACAGGGCGAAGGGTAGGGCGCCGAGTAAGTGTGGGGGCTGGCCCGGGGGTCCCCAGGGTCCGGCGCGCAGGGGTTGGTGGGTGCTGTGGAATGCGCTGAGCCGCCCCAGGTCCAGACCTCGGTGGAGGGGTCCCCCTCCGGGTCTCTCCGGGAAGACGGGGCTGCCGCCGGCGAAGATAGCTTCGTCCTCATCCGGGTATATGTCTCTGGGTCGCGGGGATGGGGTGGAGGTTGAGGACGGGGAGACCGGGGCGGTGTCCGAATGGCTGCGCTTCAGTCCCCGGGGTAGCCCCCCCGCGTCACCTAGCTCGGGAGATCGACTCTTGAGGGTGGCCGCCGCCCCTTGCCCCTTCCTCAGGGATGTCAGGGGTGGGGAAGCGGACCTGACCCTCATACCTTCGGGAGGGGTCAGGCTCCGGCGCGGCGGTAGTCCCTCCGCGCGGCGGGCGAGGGTGCCCCCGTAGGCCGTCGGCAGCATGACCAACCCTCCCCGGTCGCACTCACCCACCTCGCCTACCAGTTTGCTGCCGAAGTCCCGTGGCAGGAAAGGCGATGGTAGGAGAGCGGTGGGCGATAACCCGGGGACCCCGACCCCACCTCTGATCGGCATGGGGCGGAGGCACACGGCGGGGAGGAAGGGTGGGCCGACAATCCGAGGACTCCCCGCCCCAGCCCCGGCCCCCGGGGCGGTGTACCTCCTGTTGTGACCGAGATCGGGGGCCAGGAGACTCTCCATGTCGAACAGTCGCTTCTTGCTGGTGCGAACCGTCCCCGGGGGTGAAAGGTCACTGGAGGCCGGTGATACCGAGGAGGGGGCGACCCTCCGGGGGGAGATGCCTGGTCCCGAGGGCGGGCTGGCGGCAACTCCCGCCCTGGGGGATTTCTGGGGGACGGTGAGGTTCGAGCCATTCAGGCTGTCCGGATGCCCCTCGCCATCCGTTGTCATGACATCCACATCCTCCTTGTCCGATTGGCTCCCTGGATCCAATCCCTGGGATCGCTCAGGGGGGCTGCAGGATCCAAGCCTCGTCATATCTCGGGGGTGCTCACTTCCCATTGGGTGCGGCTGCTGCTGCTGCTGCTGCTGCTGCTGGGGGTGGCCAGGGTGACCATGGGCGTGGGGACCCAGCACCTTGGTGGCCCAGTCTAGGGGTCCGGCTTGTTGCCCGGGGCCGGGAACAACCGGAGGCGGGGGGCTGGGACTGTCCTCATCATCGGGAACTGCCAGCCCCATGGCCTTGCGCACCTTGCGCTGCGCACGTCGGCGCCGGAAGTCGCCTTTGCTGAAGTCATCCACGTTGGCCGGGTGGATGGCCCAGTAGTGACCCTTCCCGTTGGCGCTGCGTCCGGACTTGATGAAGCAGTCGTTGAGGGAGAGATTGTGCCGGATCGAATTTCTCCATCCGGGACCTCGCGTCCGGAAATACGGGTAGTTGTCCAGAATATACTGGTAGATGTCGCTGAGTACCATCTTCTTATCCTTGACGCTGAGGATCGCCATGGCGATGAGGCCTATGTAACTATGGCTTGGCTTGGGCTCCTCGTGCAGAAAACGGGTTCGGGGGTCGCCGTGCTTACCGTACAGCAGGGCCAGGTGGTCGTGGGGGCCTCCGCCGGGGAACTGGGGGCCGAACCCGCCCACTGGGTGTGACCCCGGGGCCAGCCCCGCAGCCGCCGCGTAGTGCAACCCGAATCGCAGCCTGGCGTTGTAGTCGTAGAGCTGTGCTTGGGCCCTCTGTAGCTCCAGCAGGGCTGGGGGCAGGGCGCCCCCGGGACCCCCGTACGGACTCATCCCCGCCGGCATGGGGGATGGCATCTTTAACCCGTACGGCAACAACGAACCAGCCAAATTGTTCGTCGTGCACATTCTGGAGATATCGCGTTCACTCATTCACAGCCGCCCCCGTGCGACACTCGAGACAAGACTCTCGCCCCCTCGGACCAGTCGCTATGTCTCTGTTATTTAAACAGCCGGCAAGCGAACATCAGTATGTATATAGATATACGCATGCGGCCTCTTCTATGTCGCAGCAAGTCCGATATTTAAATTCACGATACCAAAAAAAAAAGAATGTTTCATCACATGCGTTGACGCACACGAAAGATCAATGCTGTACACCCGAGTCCATGTCTACCGTAAACCTCCTGGGCGTGCGGCCGTCAACGAGCGCCGGGCTTCATGCATCAAGTATCGACTGGACCAAGGACCAGGGCTCCGGCACCAATCGTTCTGCATGGGAAAGTCGCTCTATACAAACAGCGATCGCGCTCCTCAAAGTCTTCCCAAACTATAACTAGGCCAGCAGGCTGGTGATGCCTTCGTATTTATACTGCTTACCCCCGTCGCCTAATCGACATATTATCAGGTGCGCAGGAGGAGGACCGAAAACAGTCGACAAACAAGACTTTTTCCATTGGCGGGGACGGGGCCAAACCGCCAAGGCGCTGATTGGCTGCCGCGGCCTGCATATTAATAAGCCTCGTCGACCAGTCAGCGGCGTTGACATCTTTTATGCGGGGCTCCCGCGAAGGCGAGCGGGCTTTGTACGCGGCAGGCGGGCGGTCGTCGGGCTGTTTGGGACCACGGTAACCCCCCCTCCTGTTGGACAACGCCCGTCGGTGGGGCCTGCTGACAGCCTGGCCACAGCTTTCAGTCACACACACACACACACACACGCACATAAATGCCGAGATAGCCTCGTGATGAACACAACAAACGAATGAGCCAACTATACAGCCATTGTTTCGCTTGCGTGACACACAAGGTTGTCACCTCCATAAGGGTCCGTCTATTAGGTCGACTCGCGATTGTTATTTGTGGGTCATTATTTGCGGCAATTATTTGTTTGGTTTGTTATGGTGCCAACATCCTTCGTTCGCGTGAGAAAAAATGCTTGCGTTATAAATACATGCAATTAATCATAATAGACAGTAGCTAAAAATGAAATGAGAGTACTGCTGTTGTAAGCCCGTTT